>PVKP010019082.1:0-43109 GCA_004027715.1 Plecturocebus donacophilus | reverse complement strand
CAGAAAGATAACTAGAAAATCCTAAAATATGTGGAGATTAAACAACATATTTCTAAATAACTCTTGGGTCAAAGAAGAAATCTCATGAGAAGTTAAAGTGTATTTTGAAAGAAATGAAAATAAAATTACAAAACTTTTCAAAATTGGCAGGTTACAGTGGAAGCAGTGCTTAATGCATATATCTAAAATCAGTAATCTGAGTTTCCACCTTAGGAAGCTAGAAACAGAAGAGCAAATTAAATCCCAAGTAAGCAAAAGAAAAATAATACAAATTAGAGCAGAAACCAATGAAATAGAAATAATAAATTAATAGAGAAAAATCAATGAAACCAAAAGCTGGTCCTTTAAAAAGACCAGTAGATTGATAAGCCTCTCTAGCCAGGTGGGCTAAAGGAGAGAGAACAAAAACTGCTAATATCAGAAATGAAGGAGGGAAAATCATGAAGGATTCCACAGACACTAAAAGGATAATAAGGGTCCAGGTGCAGCGGCTTATGCCTGAAATCCCAGCACTTTGGGAGGCTGAGGCAGGCGGATCACCTGAGTTTAGGAGCTCTAGCCCAGCCTGGACAACATGGTCAAATCCCATCTCTACAAAAAATACAAATATTAGCCAGACATAGTGGTGAGCACCTGTAGTCTCAGCTACTTAAGAAGGCTGAGGTCAGAGGATCACTTGAGCCCAGGAGGCAGAAGTTGCAGTGAGCTGAGATTGTACTACTGCACTCCAGCCTGGGCAATAGAGCAAGGCCTTGTCTCAATGAATGAATCAATGAATGAATGAATCAATGAATGGATAATAAGGAAATACTATGAATAACTCTATGCCCACAAATATAATAACTTAGATGAAATGGACCAATTCCTTCAAAGTCATAATATACCAAAACCCATACAAGAAAAAATAGGCTTACAGTTATTAAATAAATTGAATCAATAGTTATTAACCTTTCAAAACAGAAAGCATGAGGTCCAGATGGATTTAATAGTGAAATGTACCACCTACTAATGGAAGAAATTATCTATAATGTCTTTTAGAAGATAGAAGTAGAGGGAATATTTCCAGACTCATTCTACAAGGCCAGCATTAACCTAATACCAAAACTTGACAAATATATTACAAGGACACTACAGACCAGTATCTCTAATGGACACAGATGCAAAAATCCTCAACAAAATATTGGCAACTCAAATCCAACAACGTATTATGTGGTGTAAAAGAATGATACACCATAACCAAGTGGGATTTATTACAGGTATACAAGACTGATTCAACATTTAAAAATCAATTGTTGTAATCCAACACACCAACAGGCTAAAAAAAACACAGATGATCATATGACAAATGCAGAAAAAAACATTTAACAAGTCTAACACCCGCTCACGATTAAAAAAAAAAAAAAAAAAAACCTCTCAGTATATGAAGAATAGAGAGGAACTTAAATTTGAATTTTCTACAAAAAAATCTACAGCTTACTTCATATTTAGTGGTAACAAACTAGCCTTCCCACTAAGATCAAGAACAAAAGCAAGGACATTTTCTCTCACCAACCCTTTCCATCATTGTACTGGGAGTCCTAGGTAACGCAATAACACAGGAAAAGAAAGTAAAGAGTATACAGATTGGGAAGGATATATGTGATCATCTATGTAGAGAATTCAAAAATTTCCTGGAACAAGTGATTATAGCAAGTTGCAAGATAGAAGGTTAATATATGAAAATTCATGGGCTTTCCTGTATATGAGCAATGAAAAAGTGGAATTTAAAATTAAAAACACAATGCCATTTACATTAGTACCTAAAAAAAATAAAATAGGTATAAATCTAACTAAAGATGTATAAGATCCATATGAGGAAAACTACAAAATTCTGATGACAGAAATCAAAGAACTAAGCAAATGGAGAGACAATCCACATTCTTGGATATGAAGACTCAATGTTGTCAAGATGTCAGTTCTTCAAATATTGACCAACTTCGTCTATATTTTCAATGCATTCACAATAAAAATCCCAGTAAGTTATTTTGTGGATATTCACAAACTGTTTCTAAAGTCTATATGGAGAAGTAAAAGACCCAGAATAGCCAACACAATATTAAAGAAGAATAGCCAGGTGCAGTGGCTCACACCTGTAATCCCAGCACTTTAGGAAGCCAAGGCAGGCAGATCACTTGAGCCCAGGAGTTTGAGACCAGCCTGAACAACATGGCAAAACCCCATCTCTACTAAAAATACAAAAATTAGCCAGTAGTGGTGGCACATACTTGTAGTACCAGCTATTCAGGAGGCTAGGGCAGGAGGATCACCTGAGCCCAGGAGGCAGAGGTTGCAGTGAGCCAGGATCGTATCACTGCACTCCAGCCTGTGCAACAGAGCGAGACATTGCCTCAAAAAATAGTAATTAAAAATAAATAAAGAACAAAATGGGAAAGAATGACACTATCCAACCTCTAGATTTACTATAAAGCAACAGTAATCAAGACAGTGTGATATTGATGAAACAAAGACAAACAGATCAATGAAACAGAATAGAGAGCCCAGAAATAGATTCACATACATATAGTCAACTGATCTTTGACAAGGGAGCAGACGTAATACAATGGAGTGAACAAATATTGCTGGAATAACTGAACATCTACACGCAAAAAAAAAAAAAAGAATCAAGACCAGACCTTATATCCTTCTATAGGATAACATAGGAGAAAACCTAACCTACCTTGATTAGTGCAATGGCTTTTTAGATATAACACCAAAGGCTTACCCTAAGAAAGAAATAACTGATAACCTGAACTTCACTAAAATTCACATTTTCTACTACGCAAAAGACAATGTCAAGAGGATTAGAAGAAAAACCAAAGACTGGGGAAAAATATTTGAAAAAGACACATCTTATAAAGGACTATTATACAAAGAACTAGTTATACAAAGAACTCTTAAAATTCAACAATAAAAAAATAAACAATCCAATCAAAAAAATAGGCCAAAGAACTGAACAGACACTTTATCAAAGAAGATATACAGGCTGGGCATGGTGGCTCACGCCTGTAATCCCAGCACTTTGGGAAGCCAAAGCAGGAGGATCACCTGAGGTCAGGAGTTTGAGTACAGCCTGGCCAACATGGGGAAAACCCGCCTCTACAAAAAATACAAAAATTAGCTGGGCGTGGTTACAAGCACCTGTAATCCTAGCTACTTGGGAGACTGAGTCAGGAAAAATCACTTGAACCCAGGAGGTGGAGGTTGCAGTGAGCCTAGAATGCACCATTGCACTCCAGCCTGGGTGACAGAGACACCACCTCAAAAAAAAAGAAGATATATAGATGGCAAATAAGTATATGAAAAGATCTTCTACATCATATGTCATCAGGGAAATGTCAATTAAAATAATAAGGAGATACCATTACACACCTCATCAAATAACCAAAACACTTGGTTTTTGTCAGTTATAACACTGACTACACCAAATGCTGGGGAGGATGTGAAGCAGGAAGAATTCTCATTCATTGCTGGTGGGAATGAAGCCTGGTACAACCACTATAGAAGTCAGTTCGGCAGTTGCTTAGAAAACCAAATACACTCTTATCCTATGATCCAGCAATCAAGATCCTTGGTATTTAACCAAACGAATTAAAAATTTATGTTAAAAACCTGCATGGGGCTGTTCACAGCAGCTGTACTCATAATTGCCAAAACCTGGAGGCAACCAATATGTCCTTCAGTAGGTGAATGGATAAACTTTGGTATAGTCAGACAACAGAATACTGTTTAGTAAAAAGCAATAAGCTAAAGGATCATGAAAATACATGGAGAAACCTTATTACTTGGTGAAAGATCACAATCTGAAAAGGTTGCATACTGTATGATTCCAATTACAGGACATTCTGGAAAAGGCAAAACTATGGAAACAGTAAAGAGTGACTGCCAGAGACTTGGGGCTGGGAGATGAATAGGCACCACACACAGGATTTTTAGGGCAATGAAAATACTATGTAGAATAGTATAATGATGAGCATACATGATTGCCTAAACCTATGGGATGTACACCACCATGAGCAAACCCTAATGTAAACTGTGACAACGGGTGATTATGATGTGTTAGTGTAAGCATCAATTGTACACAAATGTATTCTAATGAGGGATGCTGACAATGGAAGTATCTATGCACATGTGGGAGCAAGGGGTATCTGGGACATCCCTATACCTTCCTCTCTGTTTTACTATGAACCTGAAACTGCTCTTAAAAAACTAAAGTCTTTTCTTAAAAACAAGAAAAGAAAAAGAAAAAAACGGAGTAGCAGGGCATCTAGAATAAATAAAATATTACAGGTATGGCCCATTAATTTCTATCAATTTCAAAATTATATTAAAGCAGCCCAAATTTCTTTACTACTTTCGGTAGTTTGATCACTAATAATTCTTGCCTGGTTACATTTAAGGAAAATGGTTCTTTAATTCAGACATAAACAACTATTTCCTGTGTTCTTCACAGCCAAGTACTATGTTCTGGTTAAATTTCACTTCTGTCCGGCCAATGATACCATTGATGATTTCTGGATGTTGGCTCATCACCTAAAATCATCCTCATTATACTTCAGGTTTAACTCACTTGCAAAATTATTCAACATACCACCACTTCTCCCATACAAGTCATTGAAGTGTTTAATAGGAGAAAAGAGACCCTGAAACCTTTCTTGAAGGTCTCTGTCCCATGTACCATCATGCTTTCACCAGCCTCCTTAGAATATAACTAGTGCATTAGTTATAAAGCTTGCCTATCCATACAGTTATTACCATGCCATTTCACTGTATTAACCTCGAGTATGTCAGACTTCTTCAGAATAATATTCTTTTATGGATATGTATTACATCTATTGCACTACCCTGATCTACAAGTCCAATAAACCTATCAAAGAAAGGCCCAGTGTGGTATCTCATGCTTGTACTCCCAGTACTCTTGGAGGCCAAGCGGGTAGATCCCTTGAGTCCAGAAATTCAAGACTAGCCTGGGCAACAGGTTGAAATCCCATCTTACAAAAAATGAGCCAGGTCTGGTGGCACATGCCTGTAGTCCCAGCTACTTGGGGGACTAAGGTAGGAGGATTGCTTGAGCCCGAGAAGTCAAGGCTGCAGTGAGCCAAGATTGTGCCACTGCTCTCCAGCCCAGGTGACAAAGCAAGACCCTGTCTCAAAAAAGAACAAAAACAAACCAAACAAACAAAAAAAACCCAAAGAAAGAAGCAATGAAAGAAAAAAAAAGGTCTATCATGACTTGCTCTTAACAAAATCCATGCTGGCTTATAAAAATCACTGCTTTTCTCCGTGCTCCATCAAGAAGGATAGACACTGTAGCATGAAGAAGAGAACTGGACTCTACTTCCACTATATTTAACTATAAGGACAATCATAGAGGAGTCTCATATACTCAGGTGATAAAAACAGGAATACGAGATTAGAAACAGTTCCTAAATTAATAATATAAAGGTAATAGTCATTGTCAGCATTTGTAATATTTCCAATTGGTGCCACTTTGGCCTGCGAAAATAAATTTCAGATTTACTTTCAGTTATTCAAATTTATTTGTTGGGTTTCTTACATATCTAAATAAATCTCAGTTCCTTAAGCAGATATGTTATTAATCTGAACATTCTAAATAAAAATACATCAGTTCTGGTGGAATATTAATTGCTAGGCAGATCACATGTGAAACGATATTGGCCTTATTTTCTACATTGTGTTTCAGTGCTGGAAGAGACCCAGTTTAGATAACAAAGGCCTCCTTTTATACATGAGGACACTGACCAAGATCATAAAGCTACCTTCTGGCAGGGTTGGGCACAGAAATTAGATCTACTCAGCTGCTCCTGATAATGTTTCACGAAACCATGATGTCATAAAGAACAATAAGAACAAAACAAATACTTTCTTACCAACTGGACTTCACCAAAAGCACCTCTTCCAATAACTTTTACAACATCATAGTCTTCTGCCTTCATCTGTAGACCTCTGATTTTTTTCACAATTTTCTCATCTATCATAAAAAGATCATCATACTTATAATATCAATCATATTTACAAGCAGTATTTTTAAATAATCACCATATTTATAAATATATTTTTGTTTTAAAAAAAGACAGTTTTTAGCTAAATCTGCCAGTTTTTAAACGCTATTCATTAAATATCTAAGATATGTGTTAACCTTAAAGAACCAAAACTCTCTATGGTTTATTAACACATATAAATGAACACTGACTGCCAAAAAGTAGCAGTTACAGCTATTCTGTTTCTGAAATTGTGGCTTAGCAAGTTAGGTGATAGCCGACACAGTGATGACCCAAGCAATCCTGGTGTGCACTCTGAATCATGGCAGAAAGTTGCCATGAAATTACCTGCAAGGATAATCTTAGTAATGAATTTTGATGGTCTACTTTTCTGAAAAGTGGTAATCATACTGCATATATAGTAACTATAGATAAGATTGCTTAATTGGGAAAATATCTCAGTCTCTGCCAATTTCAAAGTACAGAGCTTACTGTGATGATACAAAGTATATATTAATTGCTTTGAGGATTTATTATTCTTGGAATTCAATTTACTTCTGCATTGCAAGATTAATACTGGCAAATATTAAGAGTTACCACATATATGGTAATAACAGTTATCATATTATTTATTATTAACTAGTCTGAAATGTCCACAATTACAGAAACATAAAGCTTATTCTCCGGGTAATATTAAGGCTTGGAATTATAAATACTAATTTAAAACTTCTCTTGGAGCTGCTATAAATAACCTGTCCTAAAATAGCTAAATATTCTTAGTAATGTATTTCAAAATTTAGAACTTTATCTGCTTTAAATATTGTAATCTGGTTCTGCAATTTTGCTTTAAAAATAAAAGTAATTTTTGAATAGACAAAATGGTCAAAATACTTAAGTTTAATAAGTTCATTAAATTTATAAATTTATAGGCTAATAATAACCAAACAGAAATCTCTTGTCAAAAGTACAGTTACATGAGCAAATATGAAGCTTAAACATACTTACATCGATTTAAGAAATTATCTATGTTCTTATTTTTCCTCAAAGCAGGAAAATCCAAATCAAGAACCAAGGAATTTAAGCCATCCTGTTAAGAAATAAAAAGAGGAAAAGACAGTTTTTACAATTTCCAAGTATTCATTAAAACAAGCCTTTTATTATATGTGATTTTCACTGGAAAAATGCCAACCCACTTTGATATGATAGCGTCTATTCGTTGCATATCCAACAGCTTTAACTGGTTTCCTAACCTCTGTCAGAAAACATTAGGAGTGACCCTATCATGTTTTCCTTTGCTCTTTTAGCCAAGAGAAAAATGTCATTTGAAAACATGTATCCATTATTATTTTCGCTAGTCAGATGTCTTTTCTCTCTTCAAATGGCCAAATTTCATCATGTTTTGACATTAAGAAATACATCTACACTAAGTTCCCTCTTATTAAACCTGCATTAATGTTGTGCCTAGTACAGATGAAGAAGAGAAAATCCAAAAATAAATGATGCTATCCTTACTTTCTGGGAGCTCAGTCTCAAAACTAAATTTCCCCTTAAAACAACAGTAACAAAAGGATGCTGCACTGTCTGCATTTCTATTTTTTTCTTAAGTTTTCTGTATTTTCCATATTTTTCTACAATGAGCATGCATTAAATTTATAATAAAAATAAAAAACTATACATATATAATGGTGGAAGTGAAAAAAAACTCACTAGAATGTAACTAAGTCTCAAATTACTCGATGGAAATGCTTGTGAAGGTAACAGGATTTCTACAACACTATCACATACATTGTCTCAAGGCCAAGTAACTCTGTGGAAGATAGGAGGAAATATCTTCATGGAAGGTAGGAGGATGACTTTGATTTCCTTAGGGTCACACTGTTGGGAAATGACAGTAGCAGCATATAACCTAAATCTTAAGAGGTCCAACAGACTTAACTCATCCCTCTAGTCTCAATGATGAGTCTGACACCTTGCCTTAAAAAAAAAAAAAAAAAAAATAGGCGTCTGGGAGGGAAAAGAGGGAAGCTAGAAAATTGCAGAAAGTGAAACAGCAATAAAAAGAAAGTTTTAAAGGACTTGGTGGGGGGGAAATTACATACAAAATTTAGAAAGGCAAACCAGGTGAGCGTGGCATCACACACCTGTAATCCCAGCTACTTGGGAGGCTGAGGCAGGAGGATCACTTGAGTCCAGGAGTTTGAGACCAACATGGGCAACATAGTGAGATCTCGTCTCTTAAAAATAATTTCTTTGGAAAGGTAATTAATCTACCAATTCTAGAGTAACTGTACATACTATGCTTACTACTCAGTTATAGTTCATTCACTAAAAAATGTTAACATTTTATGACATTCATTTGGAAAGCATTCTTGCATGCCTCCATTCACCTCCACAGGAAGAAAAATTTAAATTGACAAGGCAAAAGCTTCTATTCCGAGAGTAAATTTTCCTCAGAGACTTTTCAAGCAAATGGAATATTAACACTTCATACTGAAATGAAAGTAACTCTGCATTAAAATCTCCATTTACACATAGGACAAGAGAAACCTTTCTTTGAAGCAACACTATGACTTGACATTAATTAAAAACAAAATTCTTGCTTCCGTCCATCTTCCTCAAAAGTTCACTCCAAGAGATGGAATGATGTGAAGATTAAATAATCTGGAAAATTTATAAATATTTTCCCATAATATTCCCCACTAGTGTAGAATCAGAGAGCTTTTTCAGCATTTGGAACATTTTTAACATTTGCTCAACTCAACCATTTTGTTTCTAAAACCATTTTTTTAAAGACCAAACACTACAGCAATTAGGCACTATTATTTTTATGTAGCATCAATTTTTAATAATACTATGACACTTTAATGTAGGTTGGTAATATATACATTTATAAACTTATATTTTAACCTGAGGCCTTTACGTTTTTAATTTTTACAATCAAAATTTATTCTATTTAGTATCACCTTTTAAGAAAAAAATTCTGAATTGTTTTCAGATACCAGTGCTTTAAGTATATGAAATTAATGCTGAGATCCAGTCACTGGGGAAGCTGAGTTAGCTCAGGACTTGATTGAAAGCCTATGGCTGTGACCTTCCTTGTTATGCAGTTTCAAATAAACTTTCATAAGTTTTTTCTTTTAAGTGTCTGTGATTTCAACTGTGATTATTATTATTATTATTATTATTTTGAGAAGGAATCTCGCTCTTGTTGCCCAGGCTGGCGTGCAATGGCACGATCTTGGCTCACTGCAACCTCCATCTCCCAGGTTCAAGCAATTCTCCTGCCTCAGCCTCCCAAGTAGCTGGGATTATAGGCATGCACTATCATGTCCGGCTAATTTTTTTGTATTTTTAGTAAAGACGGGGTTTCTCCATGTTGGTCAGGCTAGTTTCAAACTCCCGACCTCAGGTGATCCATCTGCCTCGGCCTCCCAAAGTGTTGGGATTACAGGCGGGAGCCACCACACCCGGCCCTGTGATTATTTTCTTTAAGTGACACTAAGCTACTCAGGAGGATGAAATGGGAAGATCACTTGAGCCTGAGAGTTCAAGAGCAGCCTGGGCAACATAACAAGACCCATCTCAGTTTTTAAAAAATGATACTAAAACTGAGATAAAGAAATGTTAGAAAGAAATATAAATACATTCAGGAAAAGCCTACAACCAAAATTTCAGCCAAGTATATAGAAATGACAGCAGAACATTTGAAAATGACAGCCCCACTGAGACTAAACAAAACACTACCACCACCAACAAAATATTCAAGGACCAGAAAGAAAAATGCCAAGCAATGGGTAAAAGTCACACAGGTCTATTGGATTTCAGGTCAGAAAGCAGCAAGATCAGTAACTGCTGATCAAAAGGGCCTAAATGAGGTGAGGAACTAAAACCATACTGATTACTAGAAAATCAGCACCTGAAGTGAAAATCGTCACTCCTAAAATATGACACCAGAGGGAAAAACAACAATACCTATTGCCCAAGTTTCATATGAATCTGCTTAACTAGACAGGTCAGACACAGCTTTCAATCAAGCCTTGGGCTATGCCCCCAGCTAGCCCCGTTACATCTCTAAGGTTATCAGCTGGGAAATGTTAATTAGCTCCAATGCAGGAACTAACTTAGGTTGCCTATATGCAAAAAGTTGGCATGAGAGAAAGGCAGAGAGAAAAATGTGTTATCCTACTATGTTTTTGAAAAAAACTTGTATAAGCCAACACCCAGTTTTCCCTACTATAATTATTATAGAGGGAAATATATACACATAAAATGGTCTATTTTTCTAACGTTTCCTGAATACAGAGCCTTATACTTCAGTTGTCAAGAAACAAAATATTGAATTTGACTTCACTTTCACTATACACTGCTTCTTAATATCTAATTGTTGTTAAATATCCAAATACAATGCTTCAAAAAATAAAAGGAGATTAGAAATGCTTTACCAACCTGGAAAGTCTAAATCAATAAGCAATATGATGGAGAGGCCCTCTTAGGAATTTCAGTTGTTACATGAGGCACAAAAATTATCCTTTAGCTATAAATTTTATACATTTATGAGTTGTCATGTCAGCACATGGGTAGTATTTAAAGCTATAAAAATGGGTAAGATCACCAGAGGAGTGACTACAGATAAACAGAAAAGAATCAAAGACAGAGTCCTGGGATACACCAATATTAGGAAGACAATGGAAAAGAGGGAACTAAAAAGGAACCACCATTTTTTGAGGAGGAAAATCAAGACCATCATGGCATCTTAAAAGCCAGATGAAGATTGCAGGAAGAGGGAGAGAATGACAGAAAAATTATAGACTAATGAATGATACTTAATATGACCGGTAAGTGAACTTAATTGAGGACTCTGAATTTAGCAACTCAGAGGTTAGTAGTAACTTTTCTAAGGGCTATTTGGATTACAAGCTTATTATTTCCAAATCACTATTCACCACTTTCTAAGACTACTATTTTAAATACTGCATTAAAAAAAAAAAAAACCCTCCACATTCATAGACCATAAATAATAACTAGCATTCAGCATGACCATAAATTATGTATCTTGTTCTTTACAGCCTACCTACCAAAAACTTTAAATTATATAGGTTAATACAGCATATATTATTAACAGGGACCTTTCTTGATTACTTTGCACCATGTATTGTGCAAAGCACTATTCATGCACTTAACATTTTATTCCTCACAGCATTTAAGTTAATACTATTGTCATACCTATATTAGTAGGCACAGAAACTGAAGCTTAAAGAGGTTAAAAAATGTGCCCAAGCCAATATAGCTTATATGTAACATAATTAAAATTTTATGATGCTCTTACAAACAATATTGAACTTAAAGTTAATAATAAACTTAATAAGTTAGTAATTCTGCTAAAAGAATACTAAATAACAAACATGTTTTAAAGTCAAGACAATCAAAGAAAACGGTTGCAGAGCATAGGAAACGTATTTCTGTGTATCTGCTGTACAGATGAGTGACCAGGAAACGTTACTTAAATGAATTTGTAATGCATTTCCTCTGTTTGCTATTTCAACTCCAAACACAAACACATAACTAAAAATAGTTGATATGGTTTGGATTTTCATGTCTCTGCCAAATCTCAAGTCAAACCGTAACCCTCAATGTTGGAGGAGGGGCGTGGTGGAGGTGACTGGATCATGGGGACAGGCTTTTCCCTGTTCTCATGATAGTGAGTACTCATGAGATCTGGTTTAGAAGTATGTAGCACCACTCCCTTCTCCCTCTTCCTCCTCCTCCAGCCACGTAAGACATACCTGCTTCCCCTTCACCTTCTGTCATGATTTTAAGTTTCCTGCGGCCTCCCCAGCCATGCTTCCTGTAGAGCCTAAGGAACTTGAGTCAATTAAACCTCTTTTCTTTAGAAATTACCCAGTCTCAAGGTAATGAGCCAACAAATACACAGATGTGTTTTATAAAGAGATAATAAAGTACAGGAAGTCTAGAAGTTAAGAAACCTGGGTTATATCATCACAGTTCTGCCATTTAGAGGCGACTTAATTGAGGACTGAGAATTTAGCAACTCAGAGGTTAGCAGTAACTTTGAGAACTTTTTTAATAGAGGAAAATATAAAATTGTGTGACCCTACACAAGTAATTTTACCTAATTTCTAGAGCCCTCATTTGTAAAACAGAGCTCATAGCCCATAAAATCATTCTAGTGAGCAGTTCTTTAAAAATTGGCTATTTAAATAGTTAAAGCAAAGCCTGGCAAAGGGAAAGACACTTTCCCGGGGCAAAAGACAGGAGTAACAGGAATGTTATTACTTTTCTTTGTGACTCAGGCTCCAATATGGCTCAGCATCTCAAGATAGGACCAGTATTATTAATTTTTCCTTTTATAGTCTTACATGCCAATATGGCTTGGCACAAGTATTCTTCCTGATTTTGACTTTTTAAAATTTTGAGTTTAATATTTTGTTCATCATGAGTGTTTGCATTAATTTTTAAATTATTACATTAAAATATTTATCTTGATTACTGTGACTCTTTAGGGTTCTCCCTTAAATTTTGTTCCAAGTGCCTGAATGGCTTCACCCTAGCTTCAGCCCTGGTCCTAAAAAAGAGAACAAACCTTTACAATGAGAGAAGCATTAACTATAGCATATTTTGATTTTAAAAGAATGTGCAAAAAAATCACATTACTGATTCGATCAAAGTTTTAGAAGAAGAATCAGAAAAATTAAGTATAAAGTTGGTAATTGTTCTAATGGTGATAGTGCTGCTGTGCTAATGATAATAAAGCAGCTGCTGTTTGCAGAGTGCTTACATAGATATGATGCCAAACACTTTATGTAACACCTTCTTATTTAATTTTCCTAGCAGACTGTGGAAGTAGGTGTTAATATCACTAACTTTTTAGTTGAGGAAACTGGGCTTGGAGAACTTAAACAATTTCCCAGAACTGCACAGCTAAGAAACAGTAGGGTTAGTATTTGGCCCAATGCTGCTTTGAGCAATTATTGGTATTTTTTAAATTAAATTTTTTTCTTCTAAAATTTTAAGTCAATGCGAAGATATGAATCAAAGTACTATTCATAATGTAACAGATTGTTTAGAAATAAGATCAAATTATGTTTGTATTCTTAGATTTTTTTTTTTTTTGAGATGGAGTCTTGCTCTGTTGCCCAGGCTGGAGTGTGGTGGCACGATGTCAGTTCACCACAACCTCTACCTCCCGGGTTCAGGTGATTCTTGTGCCTCAGCTTCCAGAGGAGCTGGGACTACAGGTGCATGTCACCATGCCCGGCTACTTTTTTGTATTTTTAGTAGAGATGGGGTTTCAAACTCCTGAACTCAGGTGATCCACTCGCATAGGCCTCCCTAAGCGCTAGGATTACAGGTGTGAGCCATTGTGCCCCACCTGTATTACTTGGTTTCTTATGGTTTATAAATCAACAATTTTATCTTTTCCTCTATTAAAAAAAGTTTTTCTCCTAAAAAAATATACAATGTTACCTGAAACTCCCTATAAAACAGAAAATCAGAAAGTTAAACAGCTCTCTATTATAAAGTATTAGAAAAAGTAATGCATCATCTGTCTGAATCTTATTCTTAATTATTTGTAACTTGTACAGTTAAATGTCATATAGAGACTTTAGGGTAAAAAAAAAATCTCATTCAGGACATAACAAATACATACAAGAAAAATACCCCCCAAAAGGCCTGCTGGTTTTATGTTTTATTAATTTTCCTATTCTGTGCTCATGGTACATAGAATAATTATATGGCTTCAATATTTTGATATTAATAATATCGTTCTGCAGCAGTACTCTAAATACACTGGTGGCAGGATCTGTTTATATAGTGCTCCATTTGAGATACTCCAGGGAAGAAGATTACCTTAAGAGAAGGCCTGGCATGGTGGCTCATGCCTATAATCTCAACAATATGGAAGGCTGAGGTGGGTGGATCAACTGAGGTCCGGAGTTCGAGACCAGCCAGGCCAACATGATGAAACCCCATCTCTACTGAAAATATAAAAATTAGTTAGGTGTGGTGGTGCATGCCTGTAATTCCAGGTACTCGCAAGGCTGGGGCAGGCCAATTGCCTGAACCCAGGAGGCGGAGATTGCAGTGAGCTGAGATCACGCCACTACACTCTACCCTGGGTGACAGAGCGAGATTCCATTTCAAAAAAGAAAGAGAGAAAACTAAGGATCTCAACGCAGAATAACCTACACTTCATGGACATTTTGGAGCCGAAGGGGCAAGATAGTGGGAGGAACAACTTTTCCTGCAAAGTCTATCTAGTAACTAAGAATGCTGGAGATGACAATGGCCAACTAAATTACAAAGCAACATTTGCCTGTAATGTATTTGTGGATACAGTTAAGTAGATAGATATGTAAGTCGCTCTGAATATAAAGCTATTCCACTATTTTCTAAATTTTGAAAAGATTCAACAAACATATAAAGTTTTGTTTATTAGAAGGTAAAACAATTTGGTCATATTCACACTTAATGACAAAAAAGAGTCTTCCAAACCTGTTTCCATGCAATTATTAAATAAACAGAACCTTCTTTTTCATTTTATAACAAGAAGTTTGTCCATATGGTTTCCATCTCCAAGAACCTCAATATAGAAAGTCATTTTTCTGCAACTGAGAAGTTAAATTTCAGCTTCACCTCCAAACAATATCAGTCAATAAATGTTAGCTATTATTACCACTATTTTCAATATCACCTAACTACACACTATGCATTTAAAGATTATATAATTTAGTACATGGAGAGTTGAAAGGTTTTTTTAACTTTAATGTCTAAACCTATTAGCACATTTTTTATACTAACAGAACCAAGAACAGTTCCATCACTAACATAAT
Organism: Plecturocebus donacophilus; assembly: GCA_004027715.1. NCBI lineage: Eukaryota > Metazoa > Chordata > Mammalia > Primates > Pitheciidae > Plecturocebus > Plecturocebus donacophilus. The sequence continues at coordinate 28,219 of PVKP010019082.1, read as the reverse complement.
GTGTTCCACAAAGAAAATTATTTTACTCCTTTAAATCTCATTTTTGACATCTATGCAATACAACATCTAAGTCAGAGGGCTAGTGTGACAACTAATGAATGACTGATTGTGATCCCAAATGACAAAAAGGTACATATGAAAAACACTAGTCACTGTAACTCCTTTTGTTATTAATGTAATTATGTTTCAGCCAATTTTAAAAGCTCATTCACTCCCAATTTTCAATCTTATTTTAAGTTTATATACAGCTTAAAATTTTATTTCAGCCAGTTAAAATCTGGGAGAGATCAGATATAACACAAAGGTGCTTGGAGCAACATTATTTATAATAGCAAGAAACTCAATGCAACCTAAAAATCTGGAACAGGAAAACTAAGTAAATTCTACTAAAGCTTGTTAAAGTTATTTTAAGTAATCATTAAAAATAATGGTTACAAAGGCTAGGTAGGAATTAAAAAATTTTTTTAATTAATATGTTTAAAAGGTACAGAATAAAAATTAAATATATAATAATTCTACTTAAGGAAAATATGTATATGAAATTTTTGAATGGAAAGTAAATACAGTAACCATAATACCATGATAAAATTATATGGTTTTATTCTTTTCTTCTCCTAAATTTTGTGGTGCAATTTTATAACTTATAATAAAATATAATAAAATCTAAGTGAACAAGATCTAAGGTATTATAGAAGACAGTCTTAATAAATTTAGACTTTTTAAAAAATTACTCATTATCCATAGCTCCATATCTCTACTGAAACAGATCCTATTTTAAATCCCAATACATTTCACTATTTGTTGCCTCCTACAAGTCATATGTTGTTTTTTTCTCGTTCTCTTCTCTGAACTGGGATCTTTACAGGGATTAATAGATTAATTTGAGAAAAACTGACTTTTTTTCCCATCCAAGAACAAGGTAGGTCTCTTCATCTATTTAAAATTTATATTTCTTTGAGCAAAGTGTTATTTACATCTATTCTAAATATTTCTTGTTAAGTCTACTGCTACGTATTTTACCTTTATGTAGCTGTTACCACATTACATTAGGTTGGCCATGCGGAGGACACAGAGCTCTCTGAGTACTTTAATGAACAAAATTTTTTCACGTTTCTGATAGCAATGTTTGAAACGTACCATTTCTTTCTAACTAATGATGTTTAAACATACATTAAGTAACTAAAAGCAAATGTAATTTCCCTATAACTCTGTTACAAACTTATCCGGAAAAATAAAAACTTCATGAAAAACATAGGTGGTGGTGGCGATTAGAAGGTTAGGATGAGGCGACATTCTGGAAAATTCTGTTTCTTGACCTGGCTGCTGATTATATGAGTTCTCAGATAGTAAAAATTTATTAGGCTGCATACATACAATATATATATACTTTTCTGTGAGCATATATAGAGATATATATTTACAGAGAATGTTTTGGGTGCATTGGGTAATAATGAACTTACTGCAAGATAAAAATAGCACAGGAGGCCAGGCATAGTGGCCTGTGATCCCAGCACTTTGGGAGGCCGTGGCAGACAGATCACCTGAGATCAGGAGTTCGAGACCAGCCTGGCCAACATGGTGAAACCCCAGATCTACTAAAAATACAAAAATTAGCCAGGGATGGTGGTGTACGCCTACAGTCCCAGCTACTCAGGTAGCTTAGGCAGGAGCATCGCTTGAGCCTGGGAGGCAGATGTTACAGTGAGCCAAGATCATGCCACTGCACTCCAGCCTGAGTGACAGAGCAAGACTCTATCACAAAAACAAAAAACAAAACAAAACAAAAAAATCACAGGGGCAAACGAACTTTAAAACCTGTTTGCCATCATTGTGCTTAGGCATTTTCACATACCTTATCTAATATATTTTGTCTCCTTAATCAGGGAGGACATATGAGTATGAAACTCATGTTCAAGTCGGCTACATTTCATTTCGAAGTTTTTTTATTACAAAGATTTATCCTCTAAACACTTTTAAAGCTTATTTGTGTTCAAAGTGCTGGGGGGGTGGGTAATGAGAAGTCACATGACCCTATACTTTGGATCCCATCTTCCATGTAACAGAAAAGATGTTTCTTATAACCTTTAAAAACAAGTCAGCAATTCTGAGTGAGGAGAGCTGCCCTGCTGGAGAATCTGAGATGGAATTAAAGGAATTTCAAACATAAAACTATCTTTCCCAACTGTCAGAATTTGCTATATCACTATAGTTATTATAAATATGTTTTAAAACTACAGAGATTTAAAAATCTCATTTTATATTCCATGTTAAAAAAATCACTGGAAATATCCCAGCATCAAATCATTATACCCACAAACATAATCTTCAATTTTCCAGTCAAATATTAATCAAATCTAAACAATGAACTTTTTAAGGCACAACCAAGTACTCTTGTAAACCAAGTTCACATGAAAAGTAAAAGGGCAAAAATATGTGTCCACAGATCACATTAGGAAATTAACATTTACTGAGTGCATACTATGTGCAAAAGAAAGTCACTTTCTCATTTAGTTCTTGTAAAAGCCTCACTCAAAGAAAAAAATGGAGAAGTCCTTTGAGGCAGAGCCACTTAGGTATAAAGCAGAGGCAGAAGCTGCAACCAGGAACAGATCTTTCTGCTATTCATACAGCTACAACTAGGAACTATGAAAGAACGCAGCAAGAAGAAAATAGTTGCTGATGGTGTTTTAAAGCACACACTCTTCTCTTTTCTTCTTCTAAGTACATTTGTAACTGTGCAGAATGAGTGGCCACCTAATTTTCATGGAAAAGTTAAAATGTTCTTCTCAACAGAAACTAGAGAAGCAAGACACAACTCATCCTTACCCAGGAAGCAACAGTTCTCCCATGCCTCTCAGGAAACTTTGCCAACACTTTTAAAAAGTTAGAAAACATTTTAACAACCTTTTAAGTATCTATCCTGTTCTCTTTTGTCCACTGTATGTGCATTCCCCTATAAATAAAGAATGATGAGCAAGTCTTGGAAAGGGAATCTAATTCACAGTTTTGGGGTCTATTTCATATTTTGGTAGCCTATAAATTTTTATTTGGCAGAGAGAAGGTCCCACTGCTGAAAAAATTTGAAAGTTAAAGGTAATTCTAGAGTTTCTAAAGGCTAATTACCAACTAAACCATTCATCCATAACTCTGTATATTGCTCCTTCATTTCTGGCAATAACAGCATCTTAAGTAGGAATAATAACTTACCAATCAATTTAGATAGACACTAGCAACTATGGTTTAAAAGAAACAGAAAATTGCTCAAAGACACTAAGCCTAAATTGCCCTTAACTGGAACTCACAAACAGTCATAAATTTTCGTTTTTCAAAATGGAAAAGGCAACAAAAGCAACACAAATCTAGACTTTATTCTTTGAACCATCTTCTAGGCTTAATAACTTTATTTCTACAAAATAGTACACTGTGACCCAGCACTCTTATTTCCAAGGATCCACCAGATACCCAACAGACCCAAAAAGTCTCCTAAGCTGAGTGAACCTACTCAATGAGTGTCAAATGATCTACTTAGGTGCAAAAAAAAGTTACATAATTGGTGAGCAGAATTAGAAAGTGAGTATAGTGATTTAGTAACTACAGCCACTAACATATTACTTTTTCCATTTGTATCTATACCTCCTTGTGAAATTTCAGGAGGAAAGAAAGAAACTTATAATAGTTCTCAAAACCTGGTAGCAAAATAAACTCAACTTAGAACCTAATCTTCAAATCACTGCAACAATATTAAGCCAAAATTGTAAAAAGCAATAACGCATATGTCATTTAGTAGAAAAAGTCTGTACCATTAGTAAAATAAAGTAATAGTTATTAAAAAAAAAACCTTATGTTTATAGAATTATACTTTAAAAATTCCTATTTTATGTCTATTTCATAATGTACATATTTTAACACTATAGTCCATGTATATAAATTATAAATAAAATATATCTGAGATATTCTCAATTTTTCAATGATGAAATATAAGATTAAAACTTTGGAGATCATAAATTCCTTAAAGGTAAGGAATTTTTTATATTCTGTATTACAAGCATAGTGTATATACCCAAAAAACTGTAGTGTAAATAGCCAGCATCTCAGTATCAACATAATCAAAATTTTCTCTTTCAAATACCTACTCTGCTGGGCATGGTGGTGGCTCACGCCTGTAATCCCAGCACTTTGGAGGGCCAAGGCGGGTGGATCACCTAACATCAGGAGTTCCAGAGCAGCCTGGCTGATATGGTGAAACCCCGTCTCTACTGAAAATACAAAAAATTAGCCGGGTGAGGTGGCAGGCACCTATAAACCCAGCTACTTGGAAGGCTGAGGGAGGAAATCACTTGAACCTGGGAGGTGGAGGTTGCAGTGAGCCAAGATCGTGCCATTGCACTCCAGCCTGGGCAACAAGAGTGAAACTCCTTCTCAAAAAAAAAAAAAAAAAAAAAAAACTTACCTACTCTACATCTAATAAGCAGTGCCATTCTATATAAGTCAAGTTCAGAATTCCTTTCCCTTGTCCCATACTTCAAGTCATTCCCTCTGTACTGCTGATCCTTCTCCTCAGGCCTCAGTTGGCTCCCTTCTCCACTTCATTCTCTATTATGTTTTCAGATTCTTATTATTTCTTACCTACTAACTAGTTGCCTCTAATCTCCCTCTGCTCCAGTACATCTCCATTCTATTGCTGAGAAATCTTTCTGAAATATAAAGCTGTACATTTCATGCTCTTAATATTCAAGTTTTTTCTGGTTTTTTTGTTTGTTTTGTTTTTGTTTTTGTTTTTTTTGAGACGGAGTTTCACTCTGTCACCCAGGCTGGAATGCAATGGTACAATTTGGCTCACTGCAACTTCTGCCTCCAGGGTTCAAGTGATTCTCTTGCCTCAGCTTCCCAAATTGCTGGGATTACAGGCACCCTTAATATTACTCCATACCTTCCAACTGCCTAGAAAATCAAGTCTAAACTAGCATTTGGAATACTCTATCCCATCAATCATCTCCAATCTGACTTTTTACTATTTGTCACCCTTCTTTAACATTTTTTCTAGATTTGTATTGTCCAACATAGAAGACACTAGTTACATGTGGCTATGTGGTTAGCCTGAACTGACTCGCTCTGGTAAATGTAAAATGCACACTGGATTTCAAAGACTCAGAACTAATAAATAAGAATGTGAAATAACTCTTTCAATAACTCATTAATAATTTTAGAATATTGATTACATGTTAAAATAATATTTTGTTATATTGGGTTAAATGAAATATTTATTGAAATTAATTTCATCTGTTTCGCTCTACTTTTTAAAATGAGGCTCCTGAAAACTTTTAAAGTATATATGTGGTTCCCATTATATAGCTACTGAACAGTATCTACTGGAAAGTTTGGACCTATCAAACTTTGATCTTTCCCCTTGATTTTTCTACTTCCATAACTTTCCTCACAGTCTTTCACCACAGAACATTCAACACTCATTCATTTGCTGAGGGGCGGCCATGTAACATGACTGAGTGCTAAGCATTAAAATAAAAAAGTTCTTCAGTCATCTCTACTTCTTCAATTTTTTATCTGTTTTTTCAAATATCAGCTCAAATGAAATTTATTTCTGTAAAATATTTCTTCAGGATCCTCCAGGATAAAAATCTGTCCTTCCTAACTCCTACATATTACACATTCGTCAAAGAAGATGTCACTTTGTCCTCATAAAAGTTATTTTTGTACACCGCTTATCACATCTATTAGCTGTAAATTCCTCAAGTGCAGAATTCTTCAAATCTTGCTTCTTACCTCACTGAGAACTTGCACAATCCTTCATCACCAAATCCATACAGGTTCCTGCATCTGTGCCCCCACATTTTACATTCCTTCCTGTTATTATGGATGTACAGTCCTCACTACAGCTAATCCCTCCACCCACACACTAAATCTTCCATTCCCTCTTGCTCATTAACACCACAACAGCAATTCTGTCTCCCCACCTCCCATGATCTCTTCATTTTTTTCTCCCCGCCTTCTCTCTCTACTTGATTATTGCCATTGCCATGGAAAACGTCGTTATTTCTCTTACCCTTAAGAAAATATCTTGATCCTACTTCCCATACAACTGCCATTTAATTTCAACCTTTTTCTTTACAGAAAAATTTCCTGGAAGAGATACCTATTCTAGCTGTCTTTTGTTTTTCTCCTCCCATTCCCTTTACAATTCACTGCAATCAGTTCTCCCCCTACTAACAACCATCATTACACTACCTAAACCTTTCTTTCCAAGCTTATCAGTGACCTACACATTGCTAATCCAATGGTCATGTCTCAGTTCACATCTTACTTGACCTATGAACATCTTTAGACAGTCCTTCACTATTTACTTCTTGAAAACTTTTTCTACTTTGCTTTGATGAAAACTCATTTACATGGTTTATCACGTATTTCTCTGGTTGCCCTTTCTCAGTATCCTTTGCTGGTTTTCTCCTGTCTTGGGGCCTCTTCTCTCTTAAATTCACTCACTCCCTGGAACTCCATCTTGTGTCTTTAAATATGTGCTGATGGCTCCTAAATTCATTATCTCTATTCTAACTAAAATCCTGAATTCAAGACCCATATATCTATTTGCCTATTGGTCAGCTTTTTCTGAATGTCTGGTAAGTATTTCAAACAATAATGTCCAAAACTATGCCCTACCCCTTTTCCTACTACAACCACTTTCTTCAGTCTTCAACATTTCTGTTCATGGCAATTCTATCCTTGCAAATACTCAGGCCAATAATGTTAATATTCAAGTCTGACTGCTTTTATTCTCAAGAGCCCAAATCCTAACATCTACAAATCTGGTCAGGACTGCCTTCAAAATGAATCCAGAACTCCACCAGATTTCACCTCCTCTACAAACCACCAACATTTTGCTGGGATCATTGCAAATGTCTACCATTAGGTCTTCTTGCTTCCAACTTTGCCCTCTCTCTCTTCTTAGATTATTTTCAATGGAACAGAGAATGATGCTGTCACTCCTCTGTTTAAAAACTTCAATGGCTTTAAAGCACAATTCTCAGCCTTTATCATCTGCCCACATCCACCTAGTTAACTCTCCAACTTCACCTCCCATTACTTTCCGTCTCATTCATTGTGCTTCTGCCACACTGGCCTTCTAAAGGTTTCAAAATCACAAAAGGTGTCCTACACAAGGAGTGAGTAGGAATGGGGTTTCTAGAAAGGTAGCTCAGTGGCAGACAAGGCACTAACAAGGAGGGAAAACTGAGCAGTACTACAGCCTCACAGGGTTGGGAGACTGACTAAATATGAGGAATTCAGCCAGTTAATTAACTATGTAATAACTGAACCAGGCTCATACTACTGACAGAATAAATACAAATATCGGGGAGGAGAGATAAGCAAACTATAATGAACTCAGGATACTGGGCTTGGAACTTGAGGTAGCAATACGAATTAACATGTTTCAATATATAAAGAAGGATACAGGGGGCCAGGTACTGTGGCTCATGCCTGTAATCCCAACACTTTGGGAGGCTGAGGAGGGCGGAATATCCGAGGTCAGGAGTTCGAGACCAGCCTGGCCAGCATAGTGAAACCCTGTCTCTACTAAAAATACAAAAATTAGCTGGGTACGGTGGTGCATACTTGTAGTCCCAACTACTTGGAGGCTGAGACAGAAGAATTGCTTGAACCCAGGAGGCAGAGGTTGCAGTGAGCCGAGATCATGCCACTGCACTCCAGCCTGGGCAACAGAGTGAAACTCTGTCTCAAAAATTAAAGTTAAAAAAAATAAAGATGGGGTCCAGACACGGTGGCTCACGCCTGTAATTCCAGCACTTTGGGAGGCCGAGGTGGGACAATCACAAGGTCAGAAGTTCAAGACCAGCCTGTCCAATAAGGTAAAACCCCCATCTACTAAATATACAAAAATTAGCCAGGCGTGGTGGTGTGTGCCTGTAGCCCCAGCTACTTAGGAGGCTGAGGCAGAAGAATCACTTGAACCTGGGAGGTGGAGTTTGCAGTGAGCCGAGATCACGCCGGCACTCCAGCCTGGGCAACCGAGTGAGACTTCATCACAGAAAAAAAAAGGATACAGAAATATAGATGTAAATAAATGTCTGTGTGGGTGTACACACACCTACACGTGCATGCACGTGCTTCCTGTATGTGATCACTGAAAGAGCCTGGTGTACAATAGATATGCCCATAGCAATGAGCTCATCTAGCACTCAAATCTTGGTTTTGAAATACTACTCTTCACTAAAAGGAACTAGGGCTCCTTGGAGAAATGGCTGATTCTAAGGCTGGGGTAGGAAAATTATAAGATGAGCTTGTAGCATCTTGTGCCAAAAAGTAAAGTTGTGCACAGGTGATAAAATGGCACAAAGCTATACATATACAATGTATCAATGTCAATGTCCTGGTTTTGAGAATAAACTATAGTTATGTAAGATATAAACACTATGGGAAATGGGGTACACATGACCATTCTGTACTGTTTTTGAAAACTTCCTGTGAATTTATAATTATTTCAGGATAAAAGTTTAAAAATAAGTAAAGAAGTGTGAAAGGGCTGATGGTAACTTGTCAAGAGGATATATAAGCCAATATGAAAGGGCTCCCAGTAGCAAATCTGGAATAATTTCTACAAAATAAATGGCTTGCAATCATCAAAACTATCAAGAGCATCAGTCAAGAAAGACTGGGAGCTGTTCCAGATTGAAGGAGATTATTAGAGAGCCATGAGAGCTGGATGAATATATGATCTTGGGTCAAATTCTTTCTCTGTGAAGAACATTGTTTGGACAGTTGACAAATCAAATTTTTTGTGTATGCAATAAGTTTATAAAAATTGTTTCAAAATAAGAAGTTTTTTAAAAACCACAATAGGCATGTTCCCAACTCAGAGACTTTGGACTATTTCCTTCTACCAGAAATACTCACACCCATGTATCTGCACTGCTAGCTCTCCACAAAGTCTTTACTTAAAAGTCACCTTTTCTGGGAGAACTTATTATAATATCTAAACTTTCAACATTCTATATTTCACATTCTCTTTGTTTTACCTTCTTTCTCCTTATCACTTATCACTCTTATAAACAATTAAATTATCATCTAGCTCCTTATTAAAATCCAAACTGATAGGAAAATTTTATCTGTTTTGTTCACTGCCTAAACCAGTGCTTGGCATGCTGTAGTTACTAAACATTCATTAAATGACCAAATGTACACAAGGGATTTAAGATACAACTGCAAAATAAGTTCACTTTCTCAATCAAAGCAAAGGAATACTGTAACAGGTAAAATAACTCCGCTGTTAACTTGATAGCTCTGGGATATCATTTCAACAAACATGTCTACAGCATAAATGAATGAGCTAATGTCCTTGCCCTAAGGAGCTTAGTGAACAAAACCATTTCCATCAGCAAGCAAAGCCATAATACTGCAGCCAGCATTTAATACAGCAAGAAAATACCTACCAACACCATGTGGGAAGTACAGTATAAACAATCCAAATGCTGACAGACAGGAATTAACTATAGCAGATTTGCTTGAAAAATAATGGGAAGATACAGAAAGCAGGTTTTCTTGGGGGGAAAAAAGAAAAACATCAAACTTATATTCTAATGAAGTCAATGGTATAAACCAACAGACATATAACTGAGGTCTCAATATTTTATTACCACGTTTCCTTGAAAAATACCAAAGCTATAATTAAACTAACAACGATGGTTTCAATTAGTTTACACTATTATAAAATGTACTGATTGGTTTGTACTTTAAAAAAAAGTATAATTCAAAAATCTAAAGACAATCTTATGGTTTCTACACATGAAATAGTCAAATCAACAGCATTCCACTTTTATAAATGCTTTTTTCTCCTGTGTACAAGGTAATGAAGTTGACCTTCCTTTCTTGCATAATTGTTACCAAAATGACAGAAAACGTTATCTTAAAGAAACTTCTAAATAACAAATATATCTGAATCTAAACCAACACTTCTGAAAATGAAACATATAAAAAAGACTGTATACAGTTAGCCCTCCATATCCGTGGGTTCTGCATCCATGGATTCAACCAATCAGAAATGAAAATATTCTGGGAAAAAACCCCAACAGATTGTTGCATCTGCACTGAACATACAGACTTCTTTCCTTGTCATTAGTCCCTAAACAATACAATATAACAATGATCGGTATAGTCTTTACATTGTATTAGGAATTATAAGTAATTTAGAAATGATTTAAAGTATATGGGAGGATGGGCACAGGTTATGTGCAAACACCACACCATTTTATATAAGGTCTTGAGCACTGATGGATTTTGTTATCCTCTAGAGGTCCTACAACCAGTCTCCCACAGACACTGAGGAATGACTTTATGTATACGTGTGTGTGTGTGTGTGTGTGTGTGTGTGTGTGTGTGTGTGTGTATGCAGTATACACAAAATAAAGATGGTTTGATTTAATTGAGCTTACACATGACTCCCACCCATCTTACAACCTAACTAGTTATTTGATAATGACTGATATTCAAATTTGTAAATAAAACTCCAATTTTCAATAGGAACAGTATTGCAAATTAGGGTTCTATACCTAGAAACTTATTCAGTCCCTATCTCCATCAAAATATTGTTTTAAAAAATCACAAAAATAAGAGCATATGAAATATAAAAATGTAGTTTTACATTCCTAAGTATGAAACCAATCAATTACTGTATTATGTCAGCCGGGCTTGGTGGCTTATGCCTGTAATCCCAGCACTTTGGGAAGCTAAGGTGGGCAGACCACTTGAGCTCAGGAGTTCGAGATCACTCTGGGAAACCTGATGAAACCCTGTCTCTACAATATATATAAAAATAAGTCAGGCATGGTGGCATATGCCTGAAGTCCCAGCTACTCAGGAGGCTGAGGTGGGAAGACAGTTTGAGCCCTGGAGGCAAAGGTTGGAGTGAGCCAAGATCGTGCCACAGAACTCCAGCCTGGGCAACAGAGCCAGATCCTGTCTCAAAAACAAACAAACAAACAAAATTCTTTGAGAGATTTCTATGAATGGACAGAACTAATTATAAAATTATGTAAAATAAGTCAAACCAACATGACCTAAAGATACTTTCTCTTCCTGGTAAACATCCCTGTAACAAATATTGCACATTTCATTTCTCTTTCTAATTTAGCCATGTTATGGTAATCTGATCTTAAAGTTTGGTGAGTTTTTTAAGGGAAATAGCTTGACTGTATTTGTGTTACCTGGTGATAGCACTAATTACAACCTCAGGATACTAAATGAGTTCTGGCCATTACTGTAAAGTCTTATTTACAATTTTTTTAAAAAGGTTAAAGTGGAAGTAGGTTCAAAAGTCAAGCAGTTTTAAATTGGTGATTCCTACAATTAACATGTCTAATCATGGCTTAGAACTCATGAAAGATACTGCCACATTATTGTGACATATACTGCAATGCTGAGAGAATTCTGGGGGTACACAAGTCACTGACTCTTAGATAAATTCTGAATATGAATGGCAAATAACCAGACTGTATAACAGTCACCAAACTGCAAACATGATCATCATAAAATATTCTATTTTTGCTAATTCCTGAGAATGCAAAACAGTATTTTATATCCTGGCATGCTCAACATTACAACTTACTACAAATCCATGCTCTGCAAAATTCATAAAAATATAAGCTCGACTGAAGAATCATAGGTTGTATATAACAGACACTTACCACAATAGTGATTTACAATTTTCAGTGACACTAAATTACTTAATTTTCCAGAATCTTGATCTGTACAAATGATACACATTTATTCTCATGTACTCTTATTCTTAGAATAACTGGAATATATCAAGCCACTGAAATTCTACTATCTAGTACACTGAAACACTTTTTTAAAAAACATTTTTTTAAGCAATCCCAAGAGATTTCTATCTCTACCACTGATAGACTAATTTGTTACAAGCCAGTATTATCAATGAGGAAAATCTTTAAAAGTCAAATGAATTTATTTTTAAAAATCAACAAGTACTGGAGAGCCCCCAAAGCAATAAAGATTTGAAACCAAAATCCTTGAGGTGGCGGGATGAGGGGTGGAGAAAGAAGTGAACCTGAAATTTACGACAATGATGCCACTCTGAAGCTGAGAAGCTGAAGAGCGCTTCCAGCACTCTTACAGAGTTGGGAACACAAAAATCAGAGTTCTGGACTCACAAAGAAGCAACAGTCCAGGGTTTTTAATTGAGTCTACTAAAGGGCTATACCACAGAAGTAATAAGGAAAATTCAGAACTAGATCAACCCTCAAAAGATTGAAAATCTGCCTCAAATCAGTTCAATTACTGAATAGATTAAGGTGGGTCTGCCTCAACCATAACTGACTGCCAGAAGAAAATGTAAATCCTCTCTCAAAAGAAAATTACCTAATTCTAAGCTATTTTTTTCACACGCAATGTCCAGCAGTCAAACATTAGCAGTCATAACAGATGATACAACTAAAATATCATAAAATCGAGAGAAAACACACACACACACACACCCCTTACTCTTACAGGAAATCCATAAACTTATCAGAAACTTCAAAATCACTGCTATTAAAATGTTTGAGATATCAAGATGGGGAATTTCAACAGAGAACCTGAAGAATATCCAGAATTATCTAGAAAGGCTATTAGTATGCCCCTCCCTTTTCTAACTACAATATGTATAATGATCATTTTTCTTCATTTACTTCAACAAAGACATGTCACAACTGATCACATAAAGAGGCAGATAAGAATCTAGCTGTCGTTTACTACTAAAGTCAGACACTAAAAAGATTTCCAAAATTACAGAGCAATGCCACTCCTCTCACTAAACTTTTTGTATTGAAAAATGTATTTTTCATTTAAGTACTACGTAGGTGAATATATAGTGTCTTTATTATAGTTATTCTCAATAAATTAACAAATTCATATTTAAAATTTTTCTCAGTTTTTAGTGTATACTTTAATATATTCTTTTAAATTCTAGGCTTCTTTTAAAAAAGGAGCTTTATTAAGGTAAAACTGAAATAAACAGTACATATTTAAAGCGTATAATTTGTAAGTTTTGTCAATATGTATCTACCCATAACACCATGACCAAAAGTCACTATAATGAACACATCCATCAACCCACAAAATTTCCTGTACTTTCCTGTACCCCTTAAAAATCCCTCTCTCCTGCCCCTCTTCAAAGGCCACCACTGACTCCAGGAAACAAATGATTTGTTGTCCTACCACTATAAACTAGTTTGAAGTTTCTAAAATTATATGTAAATGAAATCAAATAGTATGTGCTCTTTATTGGACTGGTTCTTTCATTCAGTATAATTCTGAGATTCATCTTTTTTCTGCTTTTGTTATTGCTGAGAATAGATGTTCCTCGAGTTATGTTGGGGTTGTGTCCCTAAAACTTGCATACAGGTGTTTTAGCAGCTTTATAATTGCCAAAAACTGGAGGCAACCCATATGTCCTTCGATAGGTGAAAGATAAACTGTGGTATATGGAATATTATTCAGCAATAAAAAGATTTGAATCATACAGCCACAAAAAAAGATATAAATGAAACTTAAATGCATATTTCTATGTGAAAGAAACCATTAGGAAATGCCTAGACACTAGACAATTCCATTTACATGACATTCTGGAAAACCAAAATTAAAGATAGCAAAAAGCTCAGTAGTTAAAGGGAACAAGAAGAAAAAGAAAAGAGGAATGATGAAGTGGAGCACGGGGAAGTTTTAGGACACTAAAATCCTTTTGTATGATACTGTAATGGTGGATACTTGATGTTATACATCTGTCAAAACCCAAACAAATGTACAACACAGAACCCTAAAGAAAACTATGTACTTTAGTTAATAATAATAATAATAATGTATGAACATTGGTTCATTAACTATACGTAACAAGTGTACCACACTAATATAGGATGTTAACAACAAAAACTGAAGGGGATGGGGTAGCTGTGATGCAGGATCTCTGTACCAACTGCTCAATTTTCTGTAAATCTAAAACTGTTCTAGTCTATTAACTAAAGACAAATTAAAACTAACAATAAAGACTTTGACCAGCAGTGAATAAATGTGACAAATTTACTCTCTTCTACAACAGATGCTACCATATTTAAAATATTTTGGGGTTTTATAATAATGAAATGATCTTTCATCTTTTTAAATCCTGAGCATTATTTTTGTCATTTGTATTTCTTTGGTAAATTGTTAAATCCTGGCCCCATGTTTCTATTAATATTTGAGGTTTTATGATGAATTTGTATAACCTCTTTATGTTAAGAATATTAGTGCCTTGTTTGCCTTTTTGGGCATTTTCCTCAGTTTTTTTCTCTCTTTTAACTTCTCTTAGTTTTGTTCACTTTCAGTAAATAAAAACTACACTATGATAAGATTGTTTTCATATCAATTATGTTTAGATGGAAATCTGTATCATTTCATTTTGTTTACGGTTTCTCACCTTACCTTTATCCTCTTTAACTATCTAGAGTTTATCTTGGTGTATGTTATAAAGAGAGAAAATAACCTAATTTTTCCTCTCAAATATTTAAACAACTTTTTAAAGCATTTTTTTACAAACGTAAATTTTTACTTTGTCCTTATTGTAAAAATACATAACACTAACTGAAGAAATGTCAGAAATACAGGAAAAAAATTATAGCATTTTTACTGGAATCTGCAAAATATATATTTATAACATTCTTTGATACTCAGATATAAAGAGACTCAAAAATCCTTTGGTAGTGGTAATGGATAAATGATTTATCCAAGCAATGGAATATTAAAAGCTATTAAAAATAAGGTAGATTTTTTAAACTACTTTAACATTATTAATATAGACTATTGTTAATAAATTATTAATTATAATTATATCAATAAAATTACATTTATATTTATAATTTATTTTAAATATATAGTATATATATTATAAATATAAATATAATTTATATATTTAAATATATATCTCATATGTGATAATAATGTGATGGCTAACATTTATATTTATGATTAATATAATACTAATAATTTAATTATATTAATATAGTCTATATTTTAAAACTAATCTAGAAATACGATAAGGATATACTGTTGAATGAATAAAGCATTTATAATGATACCAGGAAAAGCATTTGCAGTCAACAATTTGTATTTCACAGTAATAGTAATGTTCTCCTCATAGTCTAATGTGCCAACTAAAAACATTACTACAAATGTTTTCCAATTTGCTGCCTCTTTATACCAATTTTGACTGACATATATGTTTTGTCTGCATGTTCTTTAAAGAAATTGACTTTGTACATGCTGTTTAGTTACTATTACTCACTAAACACAGTTTTAAAGGTGTTTAAAATACTGTAAGAATAGTTCAGAACTTCATTTACTAGTACAGGTATTAGTACTAACATATTACAATTTCCAACATTTACCATATTTACATAAGTAAGGTTTCATATCTGTTACATTTTACATGCAAAATCCAGTAAGTTTAGGAAAAAAACAAACTATACATATCCTCAAATTTGCTTTTCATAGTTCCTTTTAGAACACTGTTGAAATCAACTTATAGAAGCTACAAAGCTATACTATAATTAAATGTGGCCAGTATTCCAGCACCCATGATTCACTGTTTTGCATTTGCCACTAAAGATGTTCTTCAAATAGCTAAACCATATTGTGGTATGTGATAAAGCCAGGCAAATATGATGCTTAAATATAGATGTCCTTGAAAATTTATTCATCTCTTTAAATGGCATATCCAAAAACTTTCTCCAGTGAAAAGAGCTGCAAAAAAGGAAAAATGTATATTTCAAATGAGACTATAATCCCTAAAGAAATATGTCCAAAAAGCTGAATTACTGTATTAAAATGTCATGCATATTCTTATCCATAAGCAAAACCTATGAAAATGAAAAATCCAATTATCTAAATTCAATTTGTCAAACATATATCTATATGTCAGACACAACAATATAAACTGAGAATAAAAATGTCACTAAAATTACTTTATATCTTTTCTCAATGCAGAAAAAATCTAAGACAAGTAATCAAGGCACGGTCCTTGCACTCAAGTGGCTTATACTCTAGTGTAAGACATAAACTTAAAACAAATAATTACTAAAAAAAATAAAACAATTATACTGAAGTTAGAGATGTAACCTTGTAATCTATATTACAAGACAAAGAGCACCATCACACAGAATACAATGTCCAGCAACAGCGGAATGGTTAAACAATTATAACCACTGAATTCAACATTGTAGAGTATGCTTAAAAGTTTTTTTTTAACAGTATCATATAGAATCTCTTATGCTACAATGTTAAGGGAATAAAATGGAAACAAACTATTAGATAAATTCTCAACCTTTTTTAAATTAAATTATGAATAATACTAGTTAAAAAAAGCAAAAAAAATTATCTGAGTTGGCATAAGTTTTTATTGTCTACTCTTTTCATTTTCCAGTTTTCTATAATAATCATCTATTACTCTTACAATCAGGAATAAACTTCTAAAAATACATGCATAATTTTTTCTGGCAAATTATTTAACAACAAGCAAGTCCTATTTATCTGTTAAATAGGCAGCACTGTAAAAGACTTCAAAATATAGTGAAAAAACTCATCAGAATGTAGACTGGTAAGCAAGGCAAGCTTCACAGAGATTAAAGACCTCACTTTTTCAAACAACCTCAGCCAGAAATTAAAGCTGTAAGTACATTATTAAATAACATCTACAATAGAGTTGCACTAGGGACCTTCTTTAGTCCACATTCTGACCAGAAGCATTTCAGATACTCAACAGAACACTGTAAATATTCTACAAAGCTGTGCTATCCAAGATGGTAGCCACTAGCCACATGTAGCTACTGAGCACTTGAAATTAGGCTAGTGCAACTGAGGAATTGAATTTATGTTGTTTTAATTAGTTTAATTAACTTAGCCATATGGAGCTAATGGCTATCATACTGGAAAGAGAAGTATTTGGATATATCCTAAGAAAGCTCTCTTTAAAAGAACTACTCAATACAACTACCCTCAACCAGTAGCACTCCAACTTGAGAAGTTGGAAAAGTGGGTATTGTAAAAGCAAAAAAAGCTAAATAAATAAATACTACGTATCGGAGGTGATGGATAGGTCTTAGAGATCAAGAAACTTGAGAATTTATACAACACTTGTATATGTAACATTACTAATTTTAAATGTTTTTCCTTGTTAAATTTACATCCATACTGTGTCAATTACTAAAGTGAAAAACCATGTCAGGTTTATATAACAATAAAGGTAGCATTTTAAGAAATTCTACAGCACAGGGAATATATTAACAGCTGAGGATGGCAAATTATTCCATCGTATTTAATTTCATGTACTCCAAAAAAGGAAAGACTCAACAAACTAAAAAGTTACATAAACAAAGACTTTTAATTCTCCGTAGTTCTGGCATGTGTCTCTTCTACCAGTGAATTTCTCTTTCAGGTATGCAGTCCTCATCTGAGTTAAGAGGTAACAGGTAGAACAGGTCTGGAACACTCAGGCTTTAAAGATATTTTGCCATAACAGATTACAAAAAGTAAATTTCTTTAAGACTTAAACATTTTATGCAACCATGTATTTTAAGTAATTCTTGGCACGCTTAGGTTCCTAGGACATGGCATGTCTGTTCTCTGACTGTTAATATGTCAGTCCAGAACAAAAAGAGAGGGCTAAAACAAAATAAGTGAGTGAAAACTAAAAATGCATCAAATTTCTCAATGAATTAAGAGACTCAGAATAGGCTAGAAGAGTCAGACTGTTTCCTCAGATTCTAAGTGTGGTCATTTAAAGCTAACCATACGTAAATCAAACCTTCAATTGATGGAGGATACCAGCACAGTTAAGAGGCTTAAGCAAAGGCTAGTTTGAGGCCTTCTTCAGACTAACTCTCATGTGTGGTATATAATGTAAGATTAAATCATCATGATTCCAGAGTTAATGGTTGTGTTCGACTTTGTAGATTCAGGTAAGTTTGTTTTAACTTTTCCTGGGAATGAGGTGCCAGAGAAATAATACAAGTAACTAAAAGGTATATAACTTATGTCAACATAGTAAGAAACAAAAGCAATATGTGACCTGAAGTAATAAATTTAATCACTTTTAAAGAGCATCTTTAAATAAAGAGATTAATTTACGAATCAGAAGATACTCAGAAATAAAGGTTTAAAACATAGGAGCTAGAAAAGCATGGGTTAGTGAAAAAAGTGTGATTCGGAATCAGACAGACTTGAAATTGAATATGAATTCCACCACTGCAACCGTTACTTAACTTCTCTAAACCTCACAGCATCAATAAAACAGAGATAATAACTTTGCAAGATTGTTATAAAAAGGAAATAAAGGCATAAAATGTCTGTAAAACACCAGCACATACATAAACAGATAGCTATAATTTCAAAAATCTATTTTTTAAAGCTGCCATTATCTACACATTTCTAAACATGTTATTTCCTTGGCAATACTAAAGGTAATTTTAAAATATCACAGGTATTTTATACTATATTATAATAAAATTATTATCAGTTTGGATTAATTCAGCTGCAAGTGACAGAAAAACCTAACTAGAAAACGCCTTAAAACCATTCGTGGATCCAGTGGTCCCAACGATGATCAGGGACCTAAGCTCCTCAGCTTTGCTACTGTCACCCTGAATCCACTGGTCCCACCTAATGACATGGGATAGCAAGCACCAACACCAGCTGTTAGGAAATGGCAAGAAAAGGATACATTCACTCCCTATAAGGAATGTGTCATTCCTCTTCCTGGAAGCTACTAACAAATCTCTGGTGTTCATATTCCATAGCTACAACTTGCTCATGTGGCTAATCACACACAGCAACAAAACTGCTTTAAAAAAATTTTTTTAAGTAGTCTTTATTCAGTCCAAACCCAAATAAATTCCAGGGGTTTTCCTAGTAATAATAGCTATTTGGGTCACTGCCATAATGTTTTTATCAACTTTTTCAGTATTTTTTTTACCGACTACCAGGTTCCTTCCAATAGATACCATGTATCTCATGGTACAGCTGTAATCAGCTGGATTAGATTTCATCTTAAATAATTTAACATTTAAATGTAAGGAAAACACCAACACTGAGTCCTCTGATGAGATAATAAGGATAGCAACCACAAACATTTCTTTGTCGTGTCACCACTGTGATAGGTACCTTACATAAATTATGAAGTGATAAAATTATTTAATATAGATCTTACTCTAGTCTGATAATGGGTTTTCATTTAATGCTTAGGGGGTTAAAAATGTCTAGAATCTACCCCTTCCAGCCACCTACCATCCCACTCTAACCTGAAACAACTTACCAACCAGAAAAAATAAGTGAAATAACTTTGAAGACACTGGATATCAGGCAGTGAAGGACGATGGTCTGTCCCTGAGAGGAGAAAAACAAAGTGAGCCCTATCATGGCCATTTCCAGGTGACCATGCCCAGAGAGGGAACCTAAGTTGAGCCAAGTGGTTACCCTGGATTGCAGAAGCAGAGATAGAGGCCAAGGAAGCCAATGCAGTTAACAGAACAGAGTACCAGACAGGAGGGATATGCACAGAGAAAGAACACAGGTGTTCCCCCTAGAGTCTTTAGTAGCGAACTTATCAGTGATCTACACAAGAAATTTCCCAAGAGCTGATCAAGAATAATTCCTGCCAGGCTAGCCAGAATGGAAAACCTTATAATTCATGGGACTTGAGGTACTGTACTCAAAAGGTTTTTCTCTCAGTAGCACGAAAAAGTTAGCCCTAGATTAACTGTTGTTCTTCACCAGTGTAAAAAAGCAAGGCACAAAAGGATCATCAAATGATTTTCTTTTCTCTTTTCTTTTTGAGACAGAGTCTCATTCTGTTACCCAGGCTGAAGTACAGTGGCACGATCTCAGCTCACTGCAATCTCCGCCTCCCAGGTTCAAGCAATTCTTGTGCTTCAGTCTCCCAAGCAGTTGGAACTATAGGTGCCCACCACTGCACCTGGCTAATTTTTGTATTTTTAGTAGAAACAGAGTATTACCATATTGGCCAAGTTGGTCTCAAACTCCTGCCCCAGTGATCCACCCACCTCGGCCTCCCAAAGGGCTCCGATTACAGGCATGGCCACCGCGTCCAGCACTTTGGGAGGCTGAGGCAGGTGGGTCACTGAGTCAGGAGTGCCAAATGAATTATTAGTCCCAAATAAGTAAATAAATAAACCTCTGAACTGGTTTTCTTTAAAAGACAGTCAAGCAACATTTTAAAAGTACTAAATAAAACAAAAACAAAAGCAGTCAATCCCATAATAATCCTGAAAGGTAGAAATTGAAAACTGTATTATAGATAGGAAAGCGTCCAGTTTACACTGCTCAAAGGAGGAAGGATCACAACAAAAACTCAATCACAACTTTTCATACACATATTCATTTTCTTTTTTTAAAGTATTCTCAATCTTATAGCATCCCAGGTTAAAAACGATAGGTTTAAAAACTAGATAGATACAGATGGATAGTTATTGACTGAATTATGTTCCCTCCCACCCCAAAATTCATGAGTTGAAGTCCTAACTCCCAGAACCTCAAAATGTCACAATATTTAAAAATAGGGTCTTTACAGAGATGACTAAATTAAAATGAGGTCATCAGAGTGGGTCTTGATCCAATCTGACTGGTGTCCTTCTAAGAGGAGATTATGACACCAGGGGTGCATAAACAAGGGGAAAGGCCACGTGAGGACACAGTGAGAAGGCGACCATTCGCAGGCCAAGGAGAGAAACCTCAGAAGAAACCAAACCTACCAACAACTTGATCTGGGACTTCCAGACTCCAGAACTTTGAGATGATAAATTTCTGTTATTTAAGCCAAAAACAAAACAAAACAAATACAAACAACAGTCAACTTAGAATAGCACACAAATCAAAGCTATCTTTCAAAAATCATGGTGTCAACATCATGTTGTACACCACAAATATATACAATTTTCATGTTAATATATCAATCTTTAAAAATAAGAAAAAAGTTAAGAAATCAAGGTATCACTACATCAAGTGCATGTGTATTATATATTTTATACACATATTTATATATATACATATAAATGCCAGAAATAGTAGCCATTTAAGTATTTGCTACTGTTTGCTGCTATTCTTATCACCATCATTGTCACATTCATGTCATGAATGCATTTGACAAGAGCATCCATAATGCTCTTCTAATACTTCCAAAGCATGATGACTGCTACCTTTCTTAATTCAGAGTATTTGTTATCTGCTGCTCAAATAACAAGGTATCATTTTATATTACTGTATTTATAGCTCTTCAGTTCATCATTTAACTTTCCACTTGACAATAAGCTTTATCTTCCCAAACTATAACTTCTTAAAAGTACCTGGACTATGTCTTTTAAGAAGTTATAGTTTGGGAAGATAAAGTTTATCTTTATCTTATATGTGGCAGAAAGTTAAAAATATGTACTTTTTGGTTTTGCCTAATTTTATCCTTATGGGATATTACGGGTGTGAAGAACTTCTTTCCCCTTAGGTCCTGAGTTCCATTTTCTCCCTAGCTTGGTCAAATGGTCAGTGAACAAAATCACACTAACACGAGCGATTTAAATTTTAAAGATAATTTATTAATCATTACCTAAGCCCCTCCCTAATTTTGCTATCCAAAAATAAATAAATATTGGAAGTTTCTGTCACTTCTTTTATTTTAACAGCATCACAGAAGACTTGAAGATATCTCAATTTCAATGCACCACTTGCCTACCCTGGAGTCTGACGGCAAACCAGTCTGAGAGGAAGAGTAACAGCAGCTCTCCTCACATTAATCCTTTGCAGCAATTTAAGAGATAATGCTGCTCACCACCAGCAATGAAAAGAGGTCAATGCCAACAAGAAGGGAAAATCAAAGAGATAAAAGTCTACAATTCAGCTTCATATTTTAACAGTAATCTGCAGAATTTCACACACATCCATATTCAAATGTTCCACACAAACCATTAAACAACTCCAAAATAACAAGTGATCATTAGATAATACACTGGTTTTGAATTATCCATCATACTGCAGACTTCCAGTAAGTATATATCATACAGTGAAATGCTCTCTTGTAGACATGAAAAAACCCAAAGCGGTGCTCTTTTGGAGAAGAGTGAAGAAGAATAACCTGAACCTAAAGGGATTTTTTAAGGTAAACAAGCTGAACAATCACTGATAACAAATATTCTGAAGTTTGGAATCCTTTTAATGTTAAAACATTTAATATTATTGATCACTTTTCTAAGATAGCCACCCAGCTTGTCCAAAGAGCTACCAATTTCTTGTTCAGAGCTTGAGGTTTTACTTCAGAAAATAAGCATGATAATGAAAAAAGAACACTGTCTTAGAAATCTACAGACATTGATTCTTTTCCAGTTCTGCCACTTAGTAGCTGTGTATCATAGGACAAACCCCAAACCTCAGGTTCCTCTCTATTCTGTTTATCTGCCCTACACTAAATCTAAAAGACACTAAATCTTTGAGGTACAGAATGAATAAACCTTTATTCAAAGAACTGGGTGAAATTATATATTAGATATATATGCTACTCACACATTCTGACTTTAATATAACTTTAATAGACAAGAGGTTTCTTACTATGTTTGCAAAAAGTATACAACTAACTCTATGCTACCCAGAAGAGGTAATAATTTTTTAGAAATATTTTAAACCATATTTGAATTCATAAGTATTTCTAAGGGCAGAATATTTTTAAAGAACATTTTTTAAGACTTTATTTAAAGAGCAGTTGCAGGTTCACATCAAAACCAAAAGGTACAGAGATGTCCCACATATCCCTCACCCCTGCATATACACAGCCTTCCCCCAGTATCAACAACCCTCACCAGAATGACACATTTGTTACAACTAATAAACCTACAACACTGACACATCATTATGCCCCAAAGTCCACAGTTACCATCAGTATTCATTCTTGGTACTATACAACCTATGGGTTCACACAAATGTATAATTACCTGTATCCACCATTTTAGTAAAGTATATTTAGTGTTTTCACTGCCCTAAGAATCTTCTGTCCTCCACCTATTCATCTCTCCTTTCACACTAACAGTAACTGATCTTTTTACTGATTCCTTATTCTTGCCTTTGTTCAGAACATCATACAGCTGGAATCACACTCTTACCATACAGTCCAGCAATTGCACTCCTTGGTATTTACCTGAAGGAGTTAAAAAACTGCTGGGCACAGTGACTCACGTCTGTAATCCCAGCACTTTCGGAGGCCAAGGTGGGTGGATCACGAGGTCAAGAGATTCAGACCATCCTGGCCAACATGGTGAAACCCCGCCTCTACTAAAAATACAAAAACTAGCTGGGCATGGTGGCGCACAACTGTAGTCGGGAGGCTAAGGCAGGAGAATCACCTGAACCTGGGAAGCAGAGGTTGCAGTGAACCAAGATGGTGCCACTGCACTCTAGCCTGGCAACAGGGCAAGACTCTGTCTCAAAAAAAAAAAACAAACTTATGTTCACACAAAATCCTGCACACAAACGTTTATAGCAGCTTTACACATAATTAGCAAAACCTGGAAGCAACCAAATGTTGTTCAGTGGGTGAGTGGATAAATCAACTATGGTATATCCAGACAATGGAATAACATTCAGCATTAAAAAGAAATGAGCTAACAAGCTATGAAAAGATATGGAGGGAAATGCTAAGGAAAAGAAGCCAATCTTGAAAGAACATGTTATTTTCATGGCACTGGAAAAATGACACAGAAATCTAACAAATTAGTAAAGCACAGTGCCTGGCACAGTAAGAGATGTATGTCTTACTTATATTATTTTTGCTATGACAATAATCTTAATAGTACATCAATAAAACATCTACTCAACATGACAAGTTTCAAGTGCTTATTATTTTAAACAGCTATTCATTTTCTATATTAAAGAAGTTTTATGCCCAGCATTTATATTACCATTTTTCCACTAGCCAACTATTTTATCCCCACTTCTCATATCAGAAATGCTCACAAGAAGCCTGAGTTCCCATCAGCAACTTCCACTTGAAACACTTTTCTAAGGAAATCCCCTCTGCGTTATACAAACCTCCATTATAATTTAATAGGGAAATTTAATACAAACCTCTGCGTTGTACAAATTCTCCATTATAATTTAATACGGAAATATATCAGTTTCTGAAAAACATTATTGTAAATACAGCTGACCCTTAATATGGGTTTGAACCACACAAGTTTGTCTATAAGCGAATTTTTTTCCAGTAAGTACAGTCAGTTCTTCTTATCCATGAGTTCCGCATCCACAACTGAAGGCAAGACCACTTTTTGTGTATGTGGGTCCAGCAGGGCCGGCTGCACAGACTTTGGTATCCATCGGGGTTTTGGGGTCTTGGAACCAATCCCCCTCGGATACTGAGGGGCAACTATACATATTTGTCTTGTCCTTCAATAATCCAACTTCAAACCAAACTAAGTAAAATGCTACAGAAGTTTTTCCACACGCTGCATTACTGTAATATTTGGGGAGTTCGTATTTGTATTTTAAGCAGAGGGATCTACATTTTTTAACAACTTGAAGACAGGAAGAAAAACGGTGCAGCTTCAAATGGAAGTTATTTAATATGGGTGGGACATGAGAGAAAGGGAGAAGTAAGGGACAAGAGATACGTTAGAGAAGTCAGCAGAAGTTAGATCAGAAACAATTTTGTGTGAAGTAATTAGCATTTTTTACTTTTCCCTGAATGAATGGGAAATCAGTCATTTAAATACTTAAGAGAATACCAGGCTAAGTCTGCATTTCATAATTAGTCTGGCTGGAGAGTAGAAAATGGATAAAAGACTAGAAAAGCTGGGGGAAAGGACACCAGGGAAGAGAATACCGTAATAATCTAGAAATAGCATGATAGTCACTTGAAACAGTAAAGAAGCAGGGGTATGGGAGGAAAGTGAATCCCCTTTAAGAGGTAACACTGATAAGATCTGGGAACAATTTAAGGTCAAAGATAATAGAGACCAGATTTTTTGCCTGATTCAAGATAAATGGATAGTGGAAATAATCACTGAGTCTAAGACTAAAGGAAATGAAGCAGATTTGGAAGCAATGGGGGGAAAAAGAACATAGCTGTAGTTATGTTACCTTTAAGTATCTGCAGTACATCCAAGTAGAGATGACCAGTAGGTAGCTGGATATGTGAGCTGGAAGCTCAAACGTAAGCTCTCAGATGGATAAAATGGAAGGCTCAACATATAAATGACAAAGTCCTAGAAAAGATACAAAACCAAGACGGCAAATGTTTTTAGAAAAAAAAAGGAAGGAACATTCCATTTTAGCAGAAGAAGAGGAGGCAGCAAAGGAGCCTGAGGAGAAACAGCTAGAGACTTTGTGTACTGCCACAGAAGCCAACAGAAGACAGCAATTTGACAAGTGTCAAGTACTTTTAACCATTCTATAAGGTTTTAGCAGCACAAGTCCAGATGATCTCAGAGAGAGCAGTTTTAGTGAATGATGAGAGACAGAATACATGATAGTGTATTGAGAAGTGAACAGAACATGAGACAGCAGAGAAGTACACAAGTTTGGGGCTTTGTTTTGCTGGTGAGAGGAGGAGGTAGAACCTAGAAAGAACTGAGGTTTCCTTTTTGTTTTTTATTTTCTGACCATATCATGCAGTAAGAATTGAGATTTATGTCTAGGAGTATTTTGGTTGTTTTGTGAACATGTTTATTAGTGAGATGGGAAATAATCAGAATTAAGAGAGAGATTAAAGACACAGAGTTAATCAGCAGGACAAAAAGAATGAGACTCAGAGCACAGTTGGAGAATCAGCCTGAAACAGCATGAGGAACATCTCATCTACTGAAACAGAAGGAAAGGAAGAACAAATGCTATGGAGGAGATAAACTGGTGAGTCAAGTTAACAGGAAATATAAGGGATCTCCTTTTCATGGGTTCTACTTTCCCTTGAAGTGGGAAGACCATCTGGGGAGGATACTTTATTTCTTAAGTTTAAAGAAAAAAAAGAATGATTAAAATAGCCCCTATGGAGAACAAAAGAATTGCACTGCAGCCCTGACAGCCCTTTCAGGGACTAGAGACCATGAATTTGCAGTAGCACTAATCTGGGTAATTGTGTGTGATTTTTATCCATCACTGCTCAACAAATGCCTTTTTTGTTGGCCAGAAAGACAAACTGATCCAGAACCTAGCTTTTGTCAGATGCATACGATGAAAATTCATGAGGGCAAGGACACTGAACATTTTGATAAGAAGTTTGAAGTGATGGACAATGGGTTCCTGCCTGATAGTAAAGGAACCATTTCGAGATGTTCCTTTACTAACTACAGATCAAGAACTACAGATATCAAAAGTCCAGAACAAACATTCATTTTTACAATGTGAGATAGATGGTGAGCTCTCAGTTCTTCCGGGCCAAGGCTAACCACTGGAGGTTTTGCCTGATTGTCTTAGTTTGTAGCCTTAAGCCAACACAAAGCATCCAATGCATTTGGCTCCTTCCAGACAGGCTGAGTCTTCTCACATACTAGAAATAGACTCCCTTCTAACTGCACTTCTTCAAGGCACTAGCTGATTCCTGAAAGGCCTGATACCTTCTTTTCCAGAGAACTCTTGGGATCTGCCCCCTGGGCCACCTTCCCATGAAGCGACCCTACCAAATCTCATTTCATTATTGCTTTTTCTGCCCATGATAGCCACCATCCCCAAAACAAAAAGGGGGCAGCAAACCTTACAAGCAGATTCTCAATTGGGAATGAGACTAACCTTTCAATAAAGCTTCCTTAACACATGCCAAATGCTATAGGCCCAATGCTAGACACTGAGAAGAGACATAAAGATAAATATCACAGACTCACAACCCTACAGGAGTCCCATGGTCTGGTAAGGAAAAGGAAAATAAATAATCATAATAGAATACGATTATAATCACTTACGACAGAGGCATGTGCAAAGCATTATGTGATCAAATGGGAGAAGGAAGTTGCCTGGGGTTGGGAGAAGGAGTGAGGAGGAAATGAAAGAAGACCTCACAGGGAAAAAAAATTTACAGTGAGTCTTAAAGAAGAATTAAAACCCGGGAAAGATTAACAACAGGTACTCAATCTCATCTGTAGTAAAATATTTAAAAATATATAAAAACAAAGGGATATTCTGGCTTTTTAAAAAAACTACCAGATTGGCAAATAATATAAAGGGCTAATAATATTCAGCCTACCAAAAATATGGAACTCTGTGTATTCTCATCACTACTGGGAGAGTTCAATTTGCTAAAGCCTTTTATAAAGATAACTGAGATTATCTGGAGATTTTAAAATGTGCATATACCCTTTAACAATTCCATTTCTTAATATCTACAAAAATATTCACATATGTGCACAAAAATATTTATAACTATGTTCACTACAGCAATGTTTATAACAGAAAGAAAAAACCTAAATTTCTATCAATATTGGCACAGTAAAATAAACTATGGCAAATGCAGATAGTGGAATACTCCACAGCACTTAAAAAGAACTAGGTGAATTCTAAATTCTGATTGGAAGGTCTTCAAACTAAACAAAGAAAAAAGATATAGAACACTAGATAATGCAGAGTTGCATTCTGGCTTTAGAAAAAACTACAAGTAGTCACATGTTTTTATATGCATAAAAAAGGAAAATGATATTACATTATGTTGCGTTAGATGCACAGAAAAAGGACAAGTAATACAATGATGTATCATAAAGTGGTTGCCTCAGGAGACTGAGATAAAGGAGGAAGAGCTAAAAAGAGAATTTATATTTTACATTTACTTCTATAATTTTCCATTTTTACTTTTATTTTTTTAAGACAGAGTCTCACTCTGTCACTCAGGCTAGAGTGCAGTGGTATAATCTCAGTTCACTGCAACCTCTACCTCTCCGGCTCAAGCAATCCTTCCATCTTGGCCTCCAAAGTAGCTGGAATTACAGGAGCACACCACCACATCTGGCTAATTTTTGTATTTTTTGTAGAGGCAGGATTTCACTGTGTTACCCAGGCTGGTCTTGAACTCCTGGGCTTGAGCAATTCACCCACCTTGCCCTCCCAAAGTGCTGGGATTAGAGGTGTGAGCCACCTAAGCCCAGCCAACTGTCAGTTTTAAAGGGGCATGTGTTACTTTCATAATTTAAAAAATTAAGTT
>PVKP010019081.1:25861-43220 GCA_004027715.1 Plecturocebus donacophilus | reverse complement strand
GTTATCCTAAAAACTTATCAAAAAGTAAAGAATATTACAACAATGAAGAATTTACATCAACTAACGGGCAAACAGCTAGTTAGCCTTAAATAACAGTATTAAATTCACATATATCAATATTAAGCCTAAACTTAAAGGGATTAAATGCCCCAATCAAAACATACAGTTAGACAAACTGAATAAAAAGTTAAAACCCATCAGTACGCTGTATTCAGACCTTTCTTATAGGCAAGGACACACAAAGACTTAACATAAAGGGATGGAGGTAGATCTATCAACCTAATGGAGAGCAAAAAAACAGAAAAACAAAAACAAAAACAAAAACCAGATTTGAACTCAGACCTGGAACAAGCAAATTTAATAAATATTTACAGAACCTATCACCCCATATCCACAAAACATATATTTTTTTCAATAGTATATCATACCTATTCTAAAAGTGATCACATAATAGGAAATAAATCACTTCTTAGTAATTGCATAAGCATTTCACAGATTTAAATGAAATCCTGAGCAATAGAGCAAGATTCTCATTCTCTCTCCCTCTTTCTCTTTCTTTTTTCTCTTTTATTCTACTTCTTTCTTTCTCTTTAAAAAAAAACTTCCCGTCTCTCTCTTTCTTTCTCTCTTTTATTCTTCAAAAAACAAACAAACAAACCAACAAAGAAATAAAAAGGGCATGTTTTGAGTTCAATAAAGGAATGCTCCAAAAACCTGGATCAAAAAACATTTTTACCAGGTGTGGTGGCTCATGCCTATAATCCCAGGACTTTGGGTGACTGAGGCAGATGGATCACTTGAGGTCAGGAGTTCAAGACCAGCCTGGCCAACATGGTGAAACCCTGTTTCTACTAAAAATACAAAAATTAGCCAGGTGTGGCAGTGTGCACCTGAGATACCAGGTAATGGAGAGACTGAGGTAGGAGAATCTCTTCAACCCAGGAGGTGGAGGTTGCAGTAAACTGAGATGTGCCACTGCACTCCAGCTTGGGCGGTAGAGCAAGACTCAGTCTTTTAAAAAAAAATTCTAGTAGAACAATGTAATCACTAAAAGTAAAGTCAATCACTTTAAACACTTTAAAGTCAGAGGCAAGAGAAGGATATCAACTATGTGCTTCTGTTGGAGTTGCACTTGAGGTACTTGCTTGTGCAGTTACATGTAGAAAATAAATTTAAACATATATACATTGGAACAGAAAAAACAACCAAAGAGTCATTTTCTACAGATGATATATTAACAAATAATTAACAGAGATATTATTAGAATTAATAAGAAAGTTTAGCAATTTGGCTAAAAATAAGATCAAATATTTAAATTTTATACCATAAAATAAAAAGAAAATACAGTTAAAAAACACATAACATTTAAAATAACAGAAATATATCATATCTAAAACCTAATAAAAGATGTAGATCATTATGGATATAATTTTACAACTTTACTGAATATAATCAAAGAAGTCATAACTATGTGAAAATATGTAACATGTTCAAGGATAGGCAAGTTCACTATCCTTAAAGATACAATTCTCTCCAAATGTATTGAAAGAGTCCAACTTCATCACGGTTGTTTTGTTTTTAAGAATCTTGCCCCAATAATTCTAAAATGTATCTAAAAAGGCAACAAGGCAAACACTACTGAAAAAGATTAAAAGATTGTGAGAACTTGCCTTACAATACCAATTTAACGCTACAGCAATTAAAACATTGTTGTATTTTTACAAGAATAGATAAAAACACCAATGAACTTGAACACAGAGGCCTGACAGTTCATTTATGACATGGCTGGCAACACAAATCTCTGGGAAAAGAGATGCCTCTTCAAAAACATGCTCTGGGACAACCGTTCAGTGATTTGTGGGGGAAATGAGATTTGAACCATACCTCACACCATTCACAAAAAGTAAATTCTATATGTTTTACATATGAAAGGCAAAATTTTAAAGCTTTTAAAAATGTAGGGGAAATATATTTATATCTTAAGAATTTGGAAAGAATTTTTAAAAGACACAAAACATAAAGGAATTAATAGATATATTTAATTACATTAAAATATAAACTTTTATCATCAAGAAATATAAATATAAAGAATGGAAGACAAGCTCCAAACTAGAAGAAAATATTTACAACATATGTAATTGACAAGGTATCTAGAATATGTCCAGAAATTCTAAACGTCAAGAGAAAAAAGACAAATGATTCTGTAGAAACATGAATAAAACACATGAATAGGTATTTCACATAGTGGGAAATTCAAATGCTTTAAGAACATATTTGATAGCACTCAACTCAGCTATTAATTAGGAAAATGCAAAGCAAGATCATAATTAGATTCTATTTTATATTCACTAGATTGGCAAAATAAAAGTGTCTTGCATCATCAAGTTTTGGAGAGAACATGGAACAACAGAAAGCATTCCAACACTGCTGGTGGGTGCGTTTAAACTTTACAAAGCAATTGGACATTACTTTGTATGCCTGAACATGTGCACACCTTGGGAATGTGCAAGTCCATTACACAGTGATGGATGTTCAAGCGTGATTGTAAACAGCAAGTACTAGCAAAGCTACAAATATCTCCAGTATCCACCAACAGCAAAACAAATATACAAACAAATGTAGCACATGGACAAATGTTAGAAATGTTTGTTGAATGATACCAGCATATCCGAAATGACTACATGGATTGTGATACTGCTACATAAATTTGAAAAAAGCAGTAAAGTATTTCAGGAAACAGATGTATTTTTAAAACTTTTATAAAATAAGAAATGATGTTTTAAAATTACAGTAGTTACATTGGAAATATTCAGTGGCATGTGAGAGACCATACAAGTACCTTCATCAGTATTAGTAATAATCCCATTCTTAACTTCTTTTAATGGACAGTGTGTGAGTCTTAGCTTTTAAATCATTTGTATAACTTCCATATAATTTTATACATATAGTTTATATATATAA
This sequence comes from Plecturocebus donacophilus, assembly GCA_004027715.1. Lineage (NCBI taxonomy): Eukaryota > Metazoa > Chordata > Mammalia > Primates > Pitheciidae > Plecturocebus > Plecturocebus donacophilus. The sequence goes on along the minus strand of PVKP010019081.1, from coordinate 40,259 downwards.
ATTTTTTTAAAGAAGGATATGAAGGCTATGTTATGCAATATAAATACAATATATTATATATGTGTGTGTACATGTGTGTGTATATATAAACACAAACACACATATTTATATATGTATATGTACACACATATATATATACACACACACATACACACAAACCCCTGAAAATAGAGCCTTTTTTTCTCCTTAAGCATAATATCAAAGAAAAACATTGCATTAACTATAATTAGTTGCATGCCTGCCTTCTTGGAACACATTAGGAATCCAGGCTTTACTTAAAAATGTATTCACTTACATAAATTTCCATGTGTCTATATTGCTTTTCTAGGGCTACCATAACAAGTTACTACAAACTTGGTGGCTTAAAACAACAGAAATTTATTCTCTCCAAGTTCTGAAGGCCAGAAGTCTGAAATAAAGGTAGTACTGAGTTTCTGCTCCTTCCAAAGGCTGTAAATGAGGTTCTGTTCCTCCCCTTCCAGTTTCTGGTGGCCCTCAGGGTTCCTGGGCTTGTGGCTGCATCACTCTAATCTCTGCCTCCATCTTCACCCCACCCTCTTCTCTGGGTCTCTCTAGTTTCTTTCTGCCTTTCTCCTATAATGACACAATTGGATTTACAGGCCTCATCCAGATAGTGCAGAATGATCTCATTTCAATGTCTTTAACTTAATTACATCTGAAATTACCCTATTTCCAAATAAGGTCATAATCACAAGTTCCAAGTAGACATATTCTGGGAGGAAGAGCATCCTTCAATCCACATCAGTAAGTATATCTCTATATATTTTACTTAAATACTGTTTTAATAAATATTCAAAACATATGATGAGGGTAAAAACAAAGGAGTCATTGTGATTCTCTTAATGCAAATATGTAGATAAAATAAACATAGATAGATTTCTGAAAAGGGTATTGGCCAGATATTGATTCTCTCTGTGTGGAAGAAAATAAGCAATTTTAATTCTATATTCCCTATATAGTATGAAAATGTTTCAATGAGACTGTAATTTTTATAAGCAAAAAAATCAAGCTCTTTTCATTTTGAAACTAAAATGCTATTGACATGTTTCTTTTTTATATTTTGAAATCTTCACTTACATTTTAACTTAGGTAGACAGAATTTTTAAGGAAAGCTAATGGTATTTCACAGTTTGATATGTCATGGCCGGTCTCTTGCCTATTGGGCAAAGTTTCCAGTCTTTCTTGAATGTCTGCATGGTTAATTGCTTCCTCTTCATAGAATGCAAAGGGGTCAGACTTATTTATATATAAGTCTAAGGACCTTGGAGCATTTCTTCCTTTGAAATAGATTTTTTTTTTGGCCAAAGGCACATACATATACATATATACAAAGCAGTTAAAACAGTTGTCTCATTCACAGTAACACTCCTGTTTGATTAATGAAAGAGTTATTAGGAGGTATATGGCTTACGCCTTTATCTTCACTTCACTTAAAAGACAGGGGCATGCTGAAGAAGGGATGTGGCTTGTCTCCTTCACCCAGTGAGGAAGGAGAGTTCTGGGACAGGACCGAGGTTATGACCACCAGTTCAATGACACTGAAGGTTGCCACAGTGGATATCATGTTTCTTATAATCCCTGGTTTTCCCTGGGGCTTGTGCAAAACTAAGCAGCATATCAAAAAGATGGTGGTTTTTCTTGGGCCATGTAACTATCAGTTTGTGAGTTTTTTACCAAATGCCAGCCTGGCAAAGCTTGGTAACTGCTATCAGATCTCTTTTATGGTGCCAGGGTTTTAAATATATAAATAAGGGGATTTGAAACTTTTGATTATTTCACTTGTCTTCCTGTTAAACTGACAGTATTGATAAATGGAAATTGTGTTCAAGATCTCTGTAGTTACTAAACCCTTTACACAAAACTACATCTTCCTCAATAAAATTATCAAATAGTATGCTGAGAGCCAAGGATTTTAAGTGTGATTTATTCTTATGCCCATGGATTAGGTAGATATTGATAAATCAGGTGGAAATATAAATAATATCAGAAAAGTAATATTATATATACAGACATGATTTTAATAATTGTAAGATAATACTATCATAATCTTATAGAAGTGCATTTAAAGACATGTGGGAAAGGACAATTTTCAATGACAACACAAATTACCCAGATTGACTCAAAAAGATTTAAAATACATCAGCAGATGAATGACCAGAAGAAATTAAAATTTGTTCTACCAACCCACATAATTTTATAAATCAACACCAAAAAAAAGGCAATAAAAAGTATTTATCTGACTTAAACTCTTCCAGAGATTAGAAAAAAATGGAAGGCTTCATATTCATTCTACAACGCTCACACAACATTGACTCCTAAGTTGGGCTAGGCGAGCACTCATGAACACACACATATACAATCCAAAATTTACTCTCTTTTATGAATTAAATGCAAGAATTCTAAATAAAATATTAGCAAAATAAATCTATATGTGTACTGACAAAAAGCGTATATATGTTTAATCTATACTATATATACATATAGGGTGATATGTATAATTCTATATATAATGATACATAAATAACAACACAGGTGGCACATATTATGCTTTTTTCACTTAAAATATGAAAAATATCTTGACTTATCTTTAATGATAGTATTTTATTAGGCACAAAGTATTCTGTTGAAATTATAACTTTATGGCAAAATAAAAAAATGTACTTGTGCTAAACACAGCATGTTTGCTGTGATACTGGGGGAAATACTCAAATAACTGAAAATTGCTCATTTTATATAGTTTTAATAACTCCTCAAATAACTGTGGAATCAACCATTAACTTTCTTTTAGTGTTCTCACTAACAACAGAGGAAAAAATGGAAGGAGGGCAGTGAGGGTAAATGTGATGAGCGAAAAGTATTTAACTGAGATATTTATTTCCTAAACTAAAGTATAATAGGAAAGGCAGGAGTTAAGAGAGATCAGAAATTTGCAGGATGTTATCAAGTGCCAACTCACATGAAGGCAATGAAAATGGCAAGAATGTGTACCGAGACAGAGCATTTAGTGACAACCAGACTCTACCAGTTGCTCTATAAAAGAAGGAAGGAGTATAATTATTATTTACTTCATAAACATTTTTGAGGGTCTACTACAAGCCAGGCATAGGAGTGAGGAACATTCATTGAGTGAGGCACAGTCACTCAATGAAGCTTGAACATTTAGATTGCAGTGGATGAGACCAGGCAAAACATTTATGGAAAAGTATACAAGGAGGGTAACAAGCATTTGAGATGTTTGCAAACCAGCATAGTTCTGACTAGCTAAATATTGTACGACTGAATAAGTTAGGCTGCTCCTGTGTAAGATTAGCTACGGTTAACTCAGTAGCCAGGACGAAAAGCTTTCCTCCATATTAACCAAGGACTTTTGCCTCTGGCTTGTGGTGGTCTTCTTCCCCAGCTGTCTTACAAGGTTTTCCCCCTGATTCCTTCCCTTTTCATAACACTCAACATCTTGGATTACGGGGGCAGACAAGCTTGACCTTGAGCCCCTCTCAGGGAATATAGTGGTGCCAGGGAGCCTGGAGACACCAGGAATTGCAGAGCCTTAAAGAAGGTGTCACAGGGCTGACTCGGAGAGCCTCTAGGTCTGGGCTACCGAAAGAACCACATCTCTTCTCTCCTTGTCTAGCAAGCATGGGATCTCTGTTTCTCCATCACAGCGATTCGTCCAGGGGAGAGTACAGGATTCAAGCAGAGGTACAGAGAATCTCATTCTGGGAGTTGTATGTGGGCTTTGTAAGACACAGTCCTCTTTATACTCTGATTATCTGGATGGTAGAAATCTGGGATGCCATGCCCTTCTTCCATGCCATATCGGGAGTGGTTGTTTTGTAACAGCAAAGGATGAAGTAAACACAAAAGTGAAAGAGACAAGCCAATATGAGAGCTGGATCAAGAAAAATGTCCTACATTACATGTGAAGTGAGACAGACCTGCAGCATTCTCACTTACAAAGAATTTGACTTTTGCATTAATTAAAATTCTTGACACTTGCAAGAATATCCCTCCTAAATATACCTTCCTAATAGCTATCCAACTCCTGAGAGACTTTCATATGGGAATGCATTCTCATATGGAACACCCTAGCATCATCATTTTTTGAGCACACGTTCCCCTGAAACTTAGTCTACTTCAACCACTCATTTCCATGGCCACAGTGAGACCCTTCTCATTACCCAGAATTGCCTCATTGCAAAATGGTTTCTTCTAGTAATATCCTTATTTTTATTAGTTATATATAGATAAATGTATTTATTAGTAGCTAGTCTATGAAAAATCAACAGCCATGTATTGCATAATATAATGAGATATAAAGTTTATTAGTTATAAAGAAAATCACATTAATTATACAAATAAAACTAGCCATAAAGTGTTGAAAAGATTCTTTCTTATTTGGGGTAGTAATACTTTTAAAATCTCAAGTTTTCTATACAATCTGTAGCTAAGCATATGGCACATAAAAGAATAGCTCTTGTAATGATTTTCATAGCACCTATTTTAAAACACATGGTCTTCTTATATATTGATCAGTCTTTAACCAAAATAGATAAAAAGGAAAACCATATCATTCCAGTCCCACCAAAAGCTAAATATAATTGATCTTTTCTCTTCATATTTCTTTCAGCCTTATGCTGCATTTGTTAGGAAGCATATAGGATTAATTGAATTTGATGAGCAACTGAAGTGTTCCGAGATAGCAATGGGATAATAGAGAGGTAAAGAGCTAGGCCACTGTTAATCATAACAACATCCCACTTAAAAGCTGGAATGCATCAGCAATCTGCTGCTGCCATATTGATTTCACTTAGCCCTTCTGGATGGCATATCTGGGAGATTTTCCAATATAGAATCAAGACAGATGGTAGGGAGGTTGGGGAAAAAAAATTGTCTCGCAGTATAATGGAAGTCAAAGCAAAGCTTTTTGAAAAATATTATTATAATTTCCTGACAAACATCTGACATCAAACCAAAAATATCTATTAGTACCATGGCAAGAATCTATGGTATAAGAACCTTCCAGCTTTAAGGGATGTTCACTAGTGATTAACTTTTTATCAATGAGGTTAGATTTTTCAGGGCTATTGATGACTCCCATATAGATGTATTCCTAAAATCACTTTAAAATCAAAAGATATAACACCATTAATTAGATTACAGTTCCAGGGGATATTTTGACCTAAAAATAGAATTTTCAAAGTAACAATTACAGAGCAAGTGTCCAAACGTTACATCTTTAACTTAAAAATTATTATTCATATTCATGAAACATTTATAATTATACTTCAGGATTTCATGTGGGATCAATATAGAAGTCAAAATTATGTTATTCTTAAAATGCAAAAAAATGGAATTCCAATCTCATATGGGAAGCACCTACATTTTTCTTTATTCTATGCAAAGCACTGAACTAACTAATCTAAACCAGCTAATAATATGGTTAGCACATTTTATATTCCTTGTTTATATCTTTCAATTACTATCCTTTTTTGCATCTTTAGAATTAGGGGTGAAATGAATATAGCTGTTATTTTATGTTAAAACAGGTAGCCAGATAAAATTAATAGAATTTAGGAGGCAAGTGTTTTAATCCAATTCTCCCATATATTAACTCAATGACCTTGGATAAGTTACTTAACCTTTGTAAGCTTTCAATTTCTCAATGCAAAATTGAAATTATATTAAAAATGTTAAAGGTTATTAAGAAGGCTGGATACATAATTATATAAAAGTGCCTGGACTGGTCCCTTACTTTTACTTAATCCTGGCAAGAAAATACACTCTCTTTAAATTGGGAGTTCGGCTGGATAATTTTCAAGTGGAAGCTTTTGTACTTACAATGAATTGGATGCCTTTCTTGGGTATAGTCCTGATATTTCCAGGGTATCCTTTTTTTTTAAAAAAAAAACTAGACAATCTATGCCTATTAGAAAAACCAATCAGAAACTGCTACTATCATGCTCCCATACACTGCCTGGGCTTTGTATTTCTGCAGCAATGGGAAAGCCTAAAGATGAAAGCAAGGTTCCAGGAACAATGTCAAGCACATAGAAGTAGGTTCAAGAGGAAGTTTGTTTGAATGGCATGGCCAGGTGGAAGTTGGTTGTAAGAGTAATATTGGAATCAAAGTAGAAAGCTCCAGGAGTGCATTTCTAACCACCTCCAGTACGAGTCAAGCAAGAGACCTAACTAATCTAATGCATTGAAATGAATTCTGAGGTACTGCATATGCATTAACTGTAATTGACCCATCCTGGAAATTCTTTGCCCTTTACAAAAAGGTCTGGTTTTATCCTTTTCCTCCATGCCCAAGCCAGTTTCACTGGGGGCATGGTGACTCTCTCAAGGTTACTCTTGGGACTTCTGGTACGTTGCTGAAATGTAAATGTCTCCAGCTAGCTTTAACACATAGTTCCTGAAGATCCGATTAATCTCTTTTAAATGGACATGGAGTTGTATATGTCTACACCAGATGAGAGGTCATCACTTTTACAACCATATGGCTGGGCATTGCCTTAAATCCTAACGCCTTTAGTCACTACAATCGTTTTGCACTTTATCTGTTCTTACGCCTTTTGATTTCCACCTAATTTTTTCATAGTTTGGGAAGTAGGTTCAGATTGAGGGTAGCTTAAAATAATTGAGGCTATAATGTTTGATCTAGAAGGTGCATCAGAAAATATTTGGGGCCAGGCACGGTGGCTCACGCCTATAATCCCAGCACTTTGGGAGGCCAAGGCGGGTGGATCACGAGGTCAAGAGATCGAGACCATCCTGGTCAACATGGTGAAACCACATCTCTACTAAAAATACAAAAATTAGCTGGGCATGGTGGCGCACACCTGTAGTCCCAGCTACTCGGGAGGCTGAGGCAGGAGAATTGCTTGAACCCAGGAGGTGGAGGTTGCAGTGAGCCGAGATCACGCCATTGCACTCCAGCCTGGGTAACAAGAGCAAAACTCTGTCTCAAAAAGAAAAAAGAAAATATTTATGTAAGTTTCCTAATTTTTGCAAAGGTCAAGAGGTTAGGTGGCTTGCGCAGATGGCAGGACCAGTGGTAGAGACTGGAGCAGAACTCAGGTGTCTTGGGTGATTTTTTGTACTTAAGAGGCAAGGTACCTTTTCTTTGATATGAATCATATAAATTTCTGGACATTTAGTGGCCTTCAGAAGGAAATGTTGGGTTAGTAGTTGTTCAACATGGAATTGCCGTGTAAGATATTTGATCAGTAAGAAATTATATTCCTCTGTTAAGTTGACATAAAGTAGGAAGCAATCTGATTTATAGGTCACCACTTTCCCTTTGTTCCTTTGGACTTAAGAATTGTAAAACATAGCCTAGGTATGTGGAAAGGACCCAGGTCAAACTTGTTTTTTTGCCTATTTTAAAATTTTCCCAGTCAAATACACAAGCGATAGATTTGGTTTTGATGGGTAAATCTGGTCACATTTCCCCCTTTCATCTTGGCTACCATGCCATGGCAGAAGGCTCTGCCCTCATGACTGCAGTGCATTTGCTTATGCAAAGTTGGTATTAAAAATCTGGTTCATCAAAAGAAGAAAAAGATGACTGTCACAAGGGGAAGGCTTCTCAGAACTGAAGACAAGCTGCTCCTTTCCAACTGAAAATGTCAAACACTTATTCGTACAGTTCTTACCAGACTTGATTTATATGAGCAACTGCCAATCCTTAACCTCCCCCTCATGCAAGTGCAAATGGAAAGCCTGTTCGTTCAGCCATTAATATCGTGCTAGTTTTGTTTGATGTCCTGAATAGAAAATCATTTCTTCCCTCCATGTGGAGTTATTGATTTACCCTGATGTTCACTTTAAAATCTCCTAGTTTCTAAATATGCTTGTTGTTTACCTGCAGTGTTGTAAAAAATATGATTACTTTCTTTATGGCTTTCTAGAAGTTTGGCTTTAAAAAATAAACATTGCATGCAAACTGACTTGTAATTTGAATTCATATTTTCTAAGCCCACTGAAAATTACACTCCTTATGGAAAGAGAAAAAAAAATAAAAATAAGACAAAATTTCATTTATAACATGTTCCCAGTAATAATGTAGCTTATATCTTGGGAGTCTATGCATTTTATGAAAAACTCACATGTTTTATATGTTTAACGTCTTGCATTTTCTAGAGGAGATGTGACTTATAGAAGTATTCTTTAAATGGGAATTAAAATAAAAAATCACATGTATAGATTTGGGGCACATTAAAACAAGGTTTTCAGTGAAAATTCAAAAAGAGAAGAAAAAGAAAAAAGCACAAGCTTGGCCCTACAGAATGAGTCACTTATTTCAGAAAAAGAAGGGGGAGTCAAAAAGCATGATTTATAGTACCATGCTCCAATAAATCATAGCCAGGAAAAAGAGTTGTAAGGTACAAAACATTTCCTGTGATATGCCTTTTCAAGCACCAGATTGATAAATCTTCAAAAATTAGACCCTACCCCAAATGTATATTACAACAGAGCCCTCTTGAAAATCTCGCCATTCACAACACCCTCATTGTCAAACTAAGAAATAAAAGACCACAAGCTGTGTTTCGGTTTTATTTCACACAGCACAAGGACTCATAGCTTCAGAAAAACTAGAAAGAAACGTGCCCCTATTTCCTCACTTCAAAAACTAATAGAAAGACCAGTTATTCACTAAGTAAGATTTCTACTGTCATTATGGGATTTCACTCACAGTATGCAGCACTCCTAGAAGAGAATAATAGAGGAAGCTTAATGACCGTGTTCTCCAGGGAAACCTGGGTCATCTTAGAGGTTTGCCTTCTCAACACAAATGAGCAGTTCAAGGACTGCCTATGAGGCCACAGCAAGTCAATATCGGGATTGCCCAAGTGAGTGTTCAATATCCTTCACATTCCTTTAGCACAAATTTGGACCCCTCAATGTTTTTCAAACTTGATTTTCCACATTGAATGACTTGCTCTTGAGAAAATCCTGATGAATAACGCAGAGCAAAGAATGACCTGAAACAGCATAAATTAATCACTGGTTCGACCATAAGGAACCCCACACCTTCCCAGGTATTAATAAAAACTGGACCTGATAATCCAAGGTTGGTGATGAAGCATGATCTTTTTGGAGAGCTCATATTCTTTATTGTTGCTACATGAAAAATATGTATTACCACTATAAAAAAATCAGCCATGTTTCTCTATTATCCTAGGAGGATAGGAAAAAGGTTAGAGTGGACACTTTCCACTTCCAGAGAAGATTCTCTCCACCCCAACATTGGCAATCTGAACTGGGCTTTATTGAGGAAGTTGTTAATTCTCAGTGTTCCCTACATTCATAGTTTTACTGGACTTAGATTGTAGCATCATGATATTCATGTTCATGAGCTATAGTGAAAACTGATAGGATGCAATTTCCTACTGAAACTTGTTACATATAAAATGTATCTTCATCTGCAGCATTTTAATAAGAAAATGAAATTAATATCCCTAATCATAGAAATAGGACTTTATTTTATAGAAATAAACTTAGAAATTGGCATTTTGCTAGGAAAAAATGACCTCAGAATTTAAAACAAGTCTGAATATGTAGGTGAAATGTCATGCACCAGAAATTGTGGTATTTAACTGTGTGCTCTTATTCTTTTAAGATGTGTATGAGTTTGAAATCTTACAGCAACAGGTAACAAATAACATGACTGTAGTGGCCTCAACTACAAGTACATTTATGGTTACATTTCCCTGGTATATCTTTTTTCATCCTTTCACTTTCAATCATCTGTGTCTGTATGTTTTAGGGGTGTCATTTCACATGGATCATTTATAAACAGAATATAGCTGAATTTTAGTTTTCTTTTATTCAAAATAATATCTCTGTATTAAAGCTACAGTTTGGTCATCTATCTATTGAGATTATTGATGTATTTGGAATTACTTCTAATCATCTTATTTTATTGTTCCTATTTGTTCTGCTTGTATCTATTTTTTTCATTATTTTCTGTCATATCTTCTATTCAAATTTTTAAATTCTACTCCCCTGCCTCCTGCCACTGGCTTGGGTGTGACAGACATTATTTTTATTCTTCAGTTTATTTTGTAGCTGTTAATATTAAGTAGGATTCATTCAAAGCAAGTGAAGCACTTTGTACATTTTTACCATTGTCATAACTACTGCTTTCACACATGCCCTCTCAATAGGATGCTCATATAACTTTAAAGATGACAAAGCCTAATCTGGCTTGCAGAGCCAGGGGATATTTTGCTAACCTCAGGAAAGCAACGAATCACCTAGAAGACAGCCCAAGTGGCATGAGTGAGAAGATGGAATGGAGCAGTGTGGTCATCAGACCCCCATATTCAGTCTGTGCTGAATTCATCCATCTATCCATCCATGTGTTCAACGAGCAGATTTCTGTGGAGTGCTCATGCTATTGACATACTTATTGTTAATAAAACCAAACTGCTTCATTTGTAAGGAATGTGTTAGCTGACAACATGGTATACTTCAAAGGAACAAATACATTTTCTTCTATTTATTTTCCATCCTCTTACTCAGAGATTCTCAAACCGTAGGGTGTATTAAAGTCATAGGGTAAAGCTTGCCAGTCTGTGGGGAGATCTTGGGATTTGTATTTTTATCAAGCAACCTCTTAGATGAAGATTAAATGTGGTAATATTTTGATGGTCTGTCTCGGCAACTCTGCACATAGTGGTGCTTTATAAATGCTTGCCACATTGAGGTAGGCAGTTGCACTAGAACAAAGGGATATAGAATTCTGCAAGGAAGCTATAAACCAGTCGGTTAGGTATTACTTGGCAAGGTCTTTTAAGTGTGGTGTGCAGAAGAAAAAAGTTAATCAAAATAATAATGACCATGATTACATTTGATCCTTATATTCGTCTTACATATTTAATCCTATAAAGTTGTACCAAGAACCTGATTCTTTTGAAATCATCCCTAGCTGAGAAGCTTTTTAAATAGATTAGGCTGGGTAAAACAGCAAGGGAATCTCTGGGATTATGAAAATGTTGCTCGGTGGCAAGAACAAAAGGAATGCACATTATGAGAATTTCAAGACTTTAATAATACCTCATAGTGTCAAATGGCAGCCAATTATATACTTCTCTAAAAGAAGACATTTCTGGTGACAGTAAATTGTTTTCCAGACACGAAGCTTCTTTTAAAAATAATAAAGAATGGATAATTTCCCCTCGTGGTTTACATATCAGTTGAAGGGGAAAATGCTTACTGCTAACAAAGTGCCTTTACTTGGCAATATCGTAACTGCTACTTCTAACCTCCCACAATTATGTGCTGCTATCTGGCACTTGTTTAATCAAGTACTGTTTCTGCCTCAGCCTTGCCGCCAGAGACTCTGAGTTGGTCCATTTGTGAGCAGTTATCCATCTGCCAGCCTCAGGCTGACTTCTGTCTCCCCCTTAGAAGAGGAAATGAAATCTTCTTCTTGTGGCTGAAGCACTAATTTGACTTTGATCTCTGGAGCACTACCTTCTTGAATACTACTATTCCATGAATTCTCTTAAAAAGTAAAGCAATGGCATGAGAAAGAATAAACCAGTGATGGAGAATATCACCAATTCTCCCCTTACTGGCATATAAATTACCATATCACTAGAAGAGAACCGTGGCCATAGCAAAGAGAGTGATTAACAACCCCAAATAGGCATGGAAGGCTTCATACTCTTGATTCAAAAGCTGTTACTCCATCCCAACTTATAGCTGAGATTTTAGCCTTTCCTTCATATTTTAAATTTGTTTGTAACTAATTGAATTTGATTGTCTTAAATATGTAACACAAGCATACACTTCAAAGATTAAAAATGTATAAAATAAATAGTATGTTTCCCTTCCTCATTTGTCCTCCAGAAATCCAGTTCCTCTCCAGAGAGGAGCCTTTGTGTTCATTCTCTCATGTGTCCTTCCAGAACTATGCCATGCACAAATGAGGAACCAATAGCCCTTTCAAGAAATATTTATTGAGCATTCTATATGTGTCAGGCATTGAATTTGGGGCATATTTCAGTGAACAAAAGAGTTAATATCCCATACCCTGAAGGAGTGTACATTCTGGTGTGGGGAGAGAGATAATGAATAAGACAAATATGCTATTTTATAATCTATTGGGAGATGATTATTACTATGGAGAAAAAAATCAAACAGAATGTAGGTAGGGAGTGATGGAAGGGTAAAGAAATAGGTGGCAAAATTTTATGGTGGTCAGAAAATGTCCCACGGACACAGTGACATTTGCACAGACTTGAAAGGGGAATATAATTGAGTCCTGTGGCTATCAGGAAAGAGCATTCAGAAAGAGTGAGTTTGGGAGCAAAGAGTGGGAAATGAGGTCAAAGTCCACAGTGGACCACATCAGTCTGGGATTTGTTATGGTGATGAAGTTGGCTCTCATTCTGAAAAGAAAAAAAAAACGTTGGGGGTCATTGAATGGTTTTGAGCAAGGAATAATGTGATCTAACTTACATTCTGGTAGGCTGCGCTGAATGCTTTGTTGAGAATAGCCTGAGGAGGAGTGAGGAGACCATTAAGAAAAGCATTGCAATTATATGGTCAAAAGATGAAGATGATTGGTGTAGAATCATCATGGTGAGAAATGGTCTAATTCTGGATGTACTGGACAGGTAGGATCAACAAGAATAAACCATGGCGTGGATGTAGGCTGTGAGAGGAAGTCAGGAGTCAAGAATGACTCTAAGGATTTTATCCACAACAGTTAAGAGAAGTGGCCATTACCTGCGAAGGGAAAGACTGAAGGAGTAGATTTTTGGGGGGGAAAGTGAGCAACTCAGTCTCTGATATCCTAAAATCGGGAAGCTTCTCGATATTAAGGTGGAAATGCTGAGTAGGCAGTTGGATATACTAGTATAAAGTCAGGAAATGGGTTTGAGCTGAAGATAAACACTCGAGAGTCAAAGGCAAAGGGATGATATTTGAACCTGTGAAATTGGAGGAGAATCCCCCCATCCCAATACACACATACACACACACACGAACACACACAAAAGCAAATGTTGATAGAGACGAGAAGGAGTGTGAGAAATGGAGCCCTGGGATTCTTTAACACTTGGTGGTAAAAGAGACAGGAGGAAAAAGCAAAGAGACTAAGAAGGAGCAGCAAAGGGGAAGGAAACAAAACAAAACAAGTATGTGGTGTCCTGGAAGCCAACAGAAGAAAAATATTGCAAGAAGGCATGACAGTCTAATGCTGTTAAATGATTTAGCAAGATCAAGGACATTGGTCATATTGACAAGAAGAGTTTCAGTGGAACAACAACAAATGAGAATGGATTTAGGAATAGAAAGTACAGGAGAAACTAGAGAAATTAAATATGGACTAATTTTTTTGAGGAGTTTTGCTGTAAAAGAAAGTCAAGAAAAGGAGTAATAGGAGGGGTTGAAATATGATCAAGAGGTTTATTTATTTATATGAGAGAAATAAAAAGCTAGTTTGAATGCTGATAGTAATGATCTCATAAAAAGGAAAAATGTAACTGGATTTAAATATATTTATTTTGTTGCACATAGGATACATAGCTACACACTAAACTCACATTTTTTCACTTAATTTCAGTATTTCATCACATTTACATTCTCACTGACCACAAGACACACCATTACTATTTTGTCACTACAAAATAGTAATGTCCTACTATGCAAACCATAATAGGCCATTATTTGAAATATACATCCTGATTTCAGAGATGTTAAAATGCTTAAACATTTTTAAAAATTTCCTCTCATAAACAATGAAAATGATCTGTATCCTGGAGATATTTTCCTATTTGAATACAAGGGAACAGCATCACTGATGGCAGTATATTCCATTTTATCAGAACTTTTAAAATCAGCTTTCTCTTGATAATGATTTATATATTCTCCCTTCTTTGGTATTACTGCAGTCAATATCCTTGTACATACAACCATCCTTAGCATGTGTGGGTGAATGTAAGAGACGAATTCCTGAAAGTGCAATTATTTTATGGATAATCCAAATGGCCATGCAGAAAGCTTACATGAGTCTTCAGTCATGTCTGAGAATGCCTGTTGATCCATATCTTTGGTGAACATAGGGTGTGACCAAATATATTATCTTTGGTAATTTGGTGTAGGAGGCAGAATAATGGCCTCCCAAAGCTGCTCACATCCTAATCCACCAAAAAAAGAACTTTGTGAATAATAAGGATCTTAAAACAGAGACATTATCCTGGATTACATGGGTGAACCCAGTGTAACCACAAGGCTCTTTTTATTATACTTTAAGTTCTGGGGTACATGTGCAGAACATGCAGGTTTGTTACGTAGGTATACACATGCCATGGTGGTTTGCTGCATCCATCCCCCCGTCATCTACATTAGGTATTTCTCC
>PVKP010019081.1:0-25761 GCA_004027715.1 Plecturocebus donacophilus | reverse complement strand
AGTATTCTATGGTGTATAAGTGCCACATTTTCTTCATCCAATCTATCATTGATGGGCATTTGGGTTGGTTCCAAGCCTTTGCTATTGTGAACAGTGCTGCAATAAACATATATGTCCATGTGTCTTTATAGTTGAATGCTTAATAATTCTTTGGGTATATATCCTGAAATGGGATTGCTGGGTCAAACGGTATTTCTAGTTCTAGATCCTTGAAGAATTGTCACACTATTTTCCACAATGACTGAACTAGTCTACACTCCTACCAACAGTGTAAAAGCGTTCCTTTTAAATGAAGAAGGGAGGCAGGAGAGATAGAGAAGGAAATGCAAAGAGAAGAATGTCATAAAGCCAGGTCAGAAGGATGTGGTTGCCGGCTCGAACATGGGAGGGGGTAGAGCCAAAAGTGAAGGCCTCTAGAACCTGGAAAGGCAAGAAAATAAATTCTCACCCAGAGATGATAGCTTTATTAAAATAACATAGACATTTTTTTCATTTTTACGTAATCTGAAACGGTTTGAACAGCATGAGAGTTTTCTGTCATTTAACACTTCAATAGCTTGTACTTTGAAAATAATCTCTTTTATAGAAATGTGTCTGTACAGGTTTTCTATATTCTGTTTCCTTACAAATTCATCCTCTTCATCTATGTTCTTTATTGTGTTTGTATAAAACTGAGCAAAATAGTCTCTTGTAATTCTTTTAATTTCTACTGCATTTGTACTTATTGTCAATTTTTAAAAATTTTTCTTTCCCTTTTTTTCTCGTTTAAATTAGCTAATAATTTACCCCTTTTTTCCTGTTAGCCAGTTTTTGGGTTTACTGAATAGCTGTATAATTTTTCTGTTTTCTAAATAATCAAAATCTGTTTTTATCCTTCCTATTCTTTTGCTTTGCTTAGTTAGAAGTTTAATTTTTTTGTTTGTTTGTTAATTATTTAGTGCTATGATTTCGAGCATGACTTCAGATGTATGTTATAGGTTCTGTTATATCATGCTTTCATCAGTATCTCCTAAACGTATTACATTTTGGGTTTTGATTTTCTTATTGCCTCCATGTTTGTTTAAAAGAAATTTTGAAAATTTCCAAATAGCTGTGCTTTTCACTGTTTCAAAATAATTATATTTTGAAATTTCTATTTTCATTGAATGCAATCAAAAAATGTTTTTAGTCCTATTTTAGCCTTGGTGAATTTGCTGAAGTTTTATGTATGGCCAGTATATTAATTTTTGCAAATGTTCTTTGAGTACTTGAAAAAAAAGGTATTCTCTTGGGGGTAAGGAGTCTGATATATTGATATCTATGTATATCTATATACACACATTTATATGAATTAAATCCAATTGTTAATTCTGTTATTTAGGCTTTCTATACACTTAATTATGCTTTGTACATTGGGTGTATTGATGACTATAATAAATAGCTTAAAGTCTCCAATACTGCCTTGTATTTATGATGATGTTTATAATGAATTTGATGCTATTATTTGGTGATTAGATACTTCCACTGTCAGAACTGCACTCTTATCCTTATAAACTGCCATTCTTTGTCTAAATTTGCCCGGAATCAAATTAATCTGATATCACCAATGCTGTCAGTGCTTTATTAATATTTGCGTTTGCCTCTGCCTGGGGTGTCTTTGCCCATCCTGTGACTTCTTCCTTTCAGTGGTCACTTGTGAGCTTTATTTTTAAGTTCAGGGGTACATGTGCAGGATGTGTGGGTGTGTTATATAGGTAAACATGTGTCATGGGGGGTTATTGTACAGATTATTTCATCAACCAGATATTAAGCCTAGTATCCACTAGTTTTTTTTCCTGATCCTCTTCCTCCTCTCACTTTCCACCCTCTGATAGGCCCCAGTGTATGTTATTCCCCTCCATGTGTTCATGAATTCTCCTCATTTAGCTCCTACTTATAAGTGAGAACATGCCATATTTGGTTTTCTGTTCCTATGCTAGTTTGCTGAGGATAATGGCCTCCAGCTCCATCTATTTCCCTGCAAAGGACATGATCTCATTCCTTTTTTATGGCTGCATAGTATTCCATGGTATATATGTGCCACTTGGTTTTAGGAGTCCTCTTTTTCTATAGCATCCAGGTGGGTTTTGTTCTGAGCATCTTTCCCTTAGGTGAGTGTAAACAACTTAAACTTTTACATGATAGATATATTTAGTCTTGGCTCAACTTTTACTGATTTTACTCATTTTTAATTGCTTAGTATATAGTAAAATAGAGAACAGTTTCCATTGGTTTAGTGCAAAGAATTCAGGAAATTTGAGAAAAGGTAGACAGGGTAAATTCCTTAAATTGCAGGAATGAAGATCTTGGACCTCTTCATTGCTTGTTCCTTGGGATATTACACTCGGTTTTCTGATCCAATATACCAATATTCTTCCTATGTTTTTAACAAGTTTTAATGCTTAATATCCTCCCTTATATATGTCAATGCCTTGGAAATTTTGTGTGTTCATTTTTTTTTCTTTAGATGATTTCCATCATATATCATCCCAGAATCTTTTTTAAAAATGTGCAGGTAAATAGCACATTAAACTATTTTGGTTAATGCACCCAGCTGAGCAGTCTACTGCATTGTACAACTGAAAGGCTGATGGGCTTTACTTTCTTTGTCAACTTCATATACTATGTTCTTAATTTGAATGAGTATAAATGTCAAAATCCAGCATCCAAAATAGCCCTGCAGCATGTCAACCTTCAGCTTTTAGGGAGAATGCCAGAGTTTGTTCTAGAAGATGCTTCTTAATTGCTAATGATTATCACCTCAAAGCTTAGAGGTACTTATGACTCCTCATCTGAAAGAAAAATACCCATTAGCAGAAGCTACACTGGTGGGTTTGAATGAAGGAAAGCAAATTTCTCCAGACGTTGATCTGGCAAAGAGAATCAAATGGTGGGTGTCCTGTCGCTTGATCAGTCTGCATTAATGCTGCTTCAGGCATTGCTCATTTCAGTTTTGCATTAGCAAATAATCTTATTAAAAAGATGGCCATGATAACACTGATTGATGGAGAGGAAGCATGCCTGGTTTAAAATACTCATAATTTATAATCAACTGTGCTATAACAATGTAAAAATGTCATTTAAAATGCTGTGTATATTTAATCTATTTCTGAGGGAGCAATTACATCTATATGAAATTCTAATTATTTGAATGTAATGTTCATCAAAGGATTCTCCATTTTAATTTTAGCTCTCTCCTCTCCAACAAATAGTTACTTTAATCTAAAGACTGCATTCTTGAATACCCAATGATTATTAAATGTCAAAGTCTGGATAATGAAGGTGGGACTAATGTAGGAGAAATCATAGTTTCACTATATCTCATTGCTAGACATCTTTAAACAATCTATTTTAAAATACTGACCTAGGAAGAAAGTCTATGACCAAGCTAGGAGCAAACGATTTTTCTTTATTCCTTGTAGCAATGGTAGAGTATTTCCTCTGTGTGCACGTATTTGTGAGCACTTCCTGGGTGTTAGGCGATGTGCTGCATACTGCTAGCATGCACTGAAATGACAGATCTGGGTCCTGTCCTTGTGGAGCTTGGGGTCTGAGTGAAGGGGCCAGTTAATAAGTAAATAAAGGATTAGATTTTATTTCAAGGGCAATTAGAAATCCCTGCAAGGATAAGCAATGAAATGGCCAGGATCTGACGTGTACGTTTAAAAAGTTAAATCTGGCTGTTTTGTAGGCAATAAACTGAAGGTGGGCTGAGTTGAAATAGAAAAACTTAGAGTCTGTAGCAGTGGCCTAGGGGCAAGGCTGTGGTGGCAGTGGGAGAATTTGAGGTATTCTGGAGAAAGGGCAATGGCACGAGCTATTGATTCAATGTGGAGGAGAAAGAGAGGAAGGCAATCAAAGGTCTCTCTTAAACAATGGGACAGAACTATCTTCTGTGATTGGGGAAATGTGAAAGGAGTAAGTCCAGAGCTCACAGTATGGCAAGAGTTTTCCCAGCTCTTTACATTATCGATGACATTCACAAAACCTCAATTGTTTATTATTATACCCATGTCATTGGTGAAGAAATCTCCCTAGGAATTAGGTAGGGTTACAAAGACATTTTTTAAATTGACAAATATGAAAATTGTTATAGAATATATATCATGTTTGGATATCTTGCTTGCTTTTACTATCTATATGATCACCTGGAATAAGAGAGTGTGTAAACTATCAAAAGAAATGTAGAATCCTTAAGTACTTAAAATGACTAGAGAACATAGCTAAACATTGTTTTTAAATGTCTGTAACATGTGATACAGCACAATAACAGATTGAAAAACAAGACTTACATAATCATTTTAATAGATGTAGAAAAAGCATTTGGCAAAATTCAACATTCTTTTATGATAAAAACTCTCAGCAAATTATATTTTGAAGGAATGCACCTCAACACAATAAAGGCCATAGAAGACAAACCACAACTAACACCATACTCAATAGGGAAAGCTTGAAAGCTTTTTTCTCTATGATCCAGAATAAACCCAGAATGCCCACTCTCATCACTCCTATCCAACATAGTACTGGAAATTCTAGCCAGAGCAGTAGCCAAGGGAAAGAAATAAAAGGCATCCAAATTGGAAAGGAAGAAGTTAAACTGTCCCTGTTTGCAGGCAAAATATCTTATATATAGGAAACCCTAAAGTTTCCACCAAAATGCTGTTAGAAATAATAAACAAATTCAGTAAAGTTGCAGGATATAAAGTCAACATACAAAAATAATAGTGTTCTATACAGTAATAGCAAACTATCTGGAAAAGAAATAAAGAAAACAAGCCAATTTACAATTGCTACAAAAAAATCTTAGTAATAAATTTAACCAATAAGGTGAAAAGATCTCTGCACTGAAAACTATAAAACGTTGATGAAAGAAATTGAAGAAGTCACCAATAAATGGAAAGCTATCCCATGTTCATGGATTGTAAATATACTATTGTTAAAATATCTATTCTACTCAAATCAATCTCTAGATTAAATGCAACATTTTATAACTATCAAAATGCCAGTTATATTCTTCACAGAAATAGAAAAAACAATTATAAAAGTTGTATGAAACCACAGAATACCCTGAATAGCCAAACGATCTTGAGCAAAATGAACAAAGCTGGAGGCATCACACTACCATACTTCAAAATATACTGCAAAGCTATAGAAACCCAAACAGGGTGGTACTCTCATAAAAAAACAGACACACAGACTAATGGAACAGAATAAAGAGCACAGAAACATATCCACGTATTTGCAGCCAACTGGTTTTCAGTAAAGGCACCAAGAGCAAACAATGGGGAGAAGAAAAACTTCAATAAATGGTGTTGAGGAAACTAGATATTCACGTGCAGAATAATAAATTTAGATTCTTATCTCACACTGTATATAAAAATGAACTCAAAATGGACTGAAGACTTAAATCTAAGACTTGAAACTATAAAACTACTAGAAGAGAATATAAAAAACTCAAACAACTCAATTGCAGGGAAATAACCTGATTTAAAAATTTTAAGAAGACTTCAATAGATATTTCTCAAAAGAAGACATCCAAATGACCAATAGTCATATGAAAAAATGTTCGGTTTCACAAATCATCAGGAAAATGCAAATCAAAAGCACAAGGAGATGCCTCATTCCAGTTAGAACGGATATTTTCAGAAAGATAAAAGATAACAAGGCCAGGTGCAGTGGCTCATGCCTGTAATCCCAGCACTTTGGGAGGCCAAGGTAGGTGGATCACAAGGTCAAGAGATCAAGACCATCCTAGCCAACATGGTGAGACCCCGTCTCTACTAAAAATACAAAAAAAATTAGCCAGGCGTGGTGGCACACACCTGTGGTTCCAGCTACTTGGGAGGCTGAGGCAGAAGAATCACTTGAACCCAGGAGGCGGAGGTTGCAGTGAGCCAAGATTGCACCACTGCACTCCAGCCTGGAGACAGAGCAAGACTCCATCTCAAAAAAAAAAAAAAAAAAAAAAAAGATAACAAGTATGTGGGTAAAGAGAAGCCTTGTACACTGTTGGTAAGAATGTAAATTAATATGGCCATTATGCAAAGCAGTATGGAAGTTTTTCAAAAAACTAAAAATAGGCTGTGTGTAGTGGCTTATGCCTGTAATCCCAGCACTTTGGAATATGAAGCCAGGAGAATTGCTTGAGCCTAGGAGTTGAAGACCAGCCTAGGCAATATAGCAAGACCGTATCTCTAAAAAAATAAAAACAATTAGCTTGGTGTGGTGGCACATGCGTGTAGTCCCAGCTACTAGGGAGTCTGAGGCAAGAGGATTGCTTGAACCCAGAGGAAGGATGCAGTAAGCAGTGATCACACCATTGCAGTCCAGCCTGAGTGACGGAGCAAGACCCCATTGCAAAACAAAAAGCAAAACAAAACAAAACAAAGCAAAAAACAAAAAACTGAACTATCATATGACCCAGCAACTGCACTACTGGGTATATATATTTACAAGGACATGAAATTAATATATCAAAGAGACATTTGCACCCCTATGTTTATTGCAGCACTATTCACAAGAGCCAAGATGTAGATTGATATCTAAGTATCTATGAATAGATAAAATGGATAAAGAAAAGGTAGCATATATACACAACAGGATACTATTCAGCTAGAAAAAGAAGGAAATCCTGTCATTTGCGACAATGTGGATAAACCTGAAGGACATCATGTTAACTGAATAACATAAATAAACCAGGCACAGAAAGACAAACACCACATGACTTTATTCATATGGAATCTAAAAAAGTTGATCTCATGGAAATAGTAGAATGGTGGTTACCCAAGACTGGGGTCATTGGGGTAAGAAGAGACTTTGGGGAGCTGCTGGTTAAAGGATACCTATTTATAGTTAGAAAGAAGGAATATGTTCAAGAGATTTATTGTACAACATGGTGACTATAGTTAATGATGATATTATTCTTGAAAAATGGTAACAGTGGATTTTAAGTGTTCTCACCACAAAAATGATAACTATGTGAGGTAATGCTAATGTTAATTGGCTTAATTTAACTATTCCAAAAGTGTATATACTTCAAACATCACAGTGCACTTCGGGAAGCTGAGTCCGGAGGATCACTTGGGCCCAGGAGTTTGAGACCAGCCTGGGCAACACAGTGTGATCTCATCTCTACAAAAAATTTTTAAAATTGGCTGAGTTTGGCTGGGCGCAGTGGCTCATGCCTGTAATGCCAGCACTTTGGGAGGCTGAGGTGGGCCAATCACGAGGTCAAGAGATCAAGACCATCCTGGCCAACATGATGAAACTCCGTCTGTACTAAAAATACAAAAATTAGCCGGGTGTGGTGGCATGGGCCTGTGGTCCCAGCTACTTGGGAGGCTGAGGCAGAAGAATCGCTTGAATCCAGGAGGCAGAGGTTGCAGTGAGCTTAGATACCAAGATTGTGCCACTGCACTACAGCCTGGCAACAGAGCAAGATTCTGTCTCAAAAAAAAAAAAAAAAAAAATTGGCTGAGTTTGGTGGTGTGCGCTTGTCGTCCTAGCTACAGGAGGCTGAAGTGGGAGGACTGCTTGGAGCTTAGGAGGCTGAGGCTGCAGTGAGTCATGATTGTGCTCCTTCACTCCAGCCTGGATGACAGAGTGAAACCCCATCCCTACAAAAATTTTTAAAAATTGCAGAGTTTGGTGTCCTGTGCCTGTGGTCCCAGCTACTTGGGAGGCTGAGTTGGAGGGTTTGCTTGAGCCTGGGAGGTAAAGGCTGCAGTGAGCCACAATTGTGCCACTGCACTCCAGCCTGGGCAACAGGGTGAGACCCTTTCTCAAAAAAAAAATCACTTTGTACATGATAAATACACACACTTTTATCTGTTAATAAAGCATGTGTCAAACAAAAAAAGGTATTTGTGGGGGAGGATAGGGATGGGGAAAGTCCAATGCAACTGAATAAAGCTAATGGCTGACCTGGTGACCCAATTTACTCCCTAGTACTTACCTAGTGTCTTTTACTTGCAAGGTACTCTATGAGATTCTGAAACATCAATTGCAAAATTTATTTAAAATACCTAGATATTAGAAATATTTGGAGGATAGAAAAGTACCTGGCAAAAAAATAATTAAAAAAAAAAAAAAACCCTATAATAAAGGGCAACATGATGAGCTGCAAGAAGATGACCAGAAGGGAGCCATGGGAATAAATGTCAGATTCAGTTTCAGCTACAACTTTATTAACGATCTGGAAAAAGACCTATGTTAATGAAATTTCCAAATGATACTAAACGGGGAATTGTCAAGCTCACCAGTGAAAACAGAGAGATAATATTATGTGCAAAGGCTAATAATAGCAAGAAATGAAGGTTACACATACAGAAAAGATATGATTGCATGAAATCTCATGTTAAAAACCATTGTATTCTATATAAAGGATAAAAACTTGAAAAATAAAATAAATGTTAATTGGATTGGGCATGTATCAGAGGTGAGAGAAGCCAGTAAAATAACAAAATCCAAAGAGACAAAAGTGTTACATACACAGAAAATAAAGAGGAAATTGGAAAGCCAATTGCTAACCAAATGAAGTAATAATATTTTGTGGTGTTTTGAGTATAGAAAGTGTAAGTCATTTTTAAAAGCCTGAAACAAACACTAAAACAGAAGTTGACATTGGAGCCAGGTGTGGTGGCTTATGCCTGGAATACCAACATTTTGGGAGGTCAAAGCAGGTGGATCACTTGAGGCCAGCAGTTCGAGACCAGTGTGGCCAATATGGTGAAACTCTGGCTCTGAGGTCTGTGGTGGGGGGACTAGGGGAGGGACAGTGGGGGGTAGGGAGTTGGGAAAGGATAACATGGGGGGTAATGCCAGATATAGGTGATGGGGATGGAGGCAGCAAACCACATTGCCATGTATGTACCTATGCAACAATCCTGCATGTTCTTCACATGTACCCCAGAACCTAAAGTGCAATAAAAATATATATATAATAAATAAATATTTTTTGAAGATAAAAAAAATGCAAAAAATATTAGCCAGCTGTGGTGGGATTGGCCTGTAATCCCAGCTACTTAGGAGGTTGAGGCAGGAGAATCGCTTGAACCTGGGAGGCAGAGGCTGCAGTAAGCCATGATTGGGCCACTGCATTCCAGCCTGGGCAATGGCATGAGGCTCCGTCTTGAAAAAAAAATGAAGATATTGGAAGAGATTACTGAATTAAGTAATATCATGGCACCCAGGTTTTGCTCCATTGTCCTGCTTTAGGTTCAGGTTATAGGATGGCCCATGCTTTCTCTCTGATCCTTTGAAGGTAGAACCTCTATTTGCATTTACATCAAGGCTGGGATGATGCAAGGATAGTATTACTTTTTGGAGTCAGTGAAGGTTCTGTGCTCAGAGTGCAAGAGGTTGGAGTCCAGCCCAGAGTTGGCATTCTATTTAATACTGTAAAGGAGAAACACCCTTCCCCACACTCCCACCCCACCAGTGGGCACTGTCATTGACCACTGCAACTAAAACCCTATTCTTTTTTTGCTCTCTGTCAACAATACTTGTTATCTATGTTTGTTCTTGGATTAGACAATGAAAGAAGAAGCCTTTCAGCTCTTACTCCTCTAGCATATCCTATGCATTCTTACAGGAAAGATTCAGTGCTTTGTTGGGCACATATTACTCACCTAAAGATGAAAACTGGCAATTTGATATGAAGCAAACTTCTGGCCCTTTCACTCTCTTTCTTTCTGACCTAAACCTAATGAAGAAGGAAGGTAACTTCCATCATCACAACCACTGTCTTATAGTTTGGATGGAAATATAATGGTAGAAAGCACCTCTTTTAATGTGACCCAGAAAAAAAAAATTGTGGTTCTCTGTTGAACATGATTATCTTTAATTTATCAGAACAGGGATGATTAAAATCATGATTGTGAGAAGGTGCCACATTCACTGGGTTCCAAGATAATGCCTTTCTACATTTGAGCTTGTCATACTATGAGAATATGACTTCCCCTTCAAAAAAAAAAAAAAAGAATGCGAGGTCACTGACCTTATAATTCTAAAAAGGACTCCCTATTCTATTCATCTTTTGCACCATGCAACATCTAGAAAATTACTAAAGCAGTGGGTGGGTAGAAGATAATGTTTGGGAATAGACATTATTAAATGTTAGAAAAAACATTTCTTATAAATATTTAAGGTGTCCCCTGAATTATGTTTAATCTCAACTCTAAAGTGTCTCTCTGTCTCATCCATATTTTAGGGAGACAGAATGATACCACAGAAACTGCCCTAATCTATAAGACCTGAATCCTGAATTCTAAATATGTGTCTAACATAAGTTAGGTGAATGGATATAATATTGAGCTTCTTTATTTATTCATTAAATATTTATAGAGCATCACCAACTGGAAGTAATCCCTCTTACCTCTGAACATATATAATAATAAAAGTGTACTTTACTTATTTATCTTGTATTTTCAGTATTTGTGTACTTGTTCTTCCTACTTTATTTTACTCATTTATCCAACAAGTATTTATTGAGAAGGTACATTTTGCCAAGCAGTGGGGCTGGAATAGATAGATAAGAAAAAAGAGAATTACAATCAGCCTAACCAGAGTTATGATGAGGACCAAAAGGTTGTATACAATATATCAAAGGATGCCTAAACTAGACTTGAGCAGTCAGGAGATTCCTGGGGAAATGGCAGCAGAACTAAAATTTGAAAGTTGTATAGAAATTAGGCAGATGAATAATGCAGATGATGCAGATGTTCCAAAAAGAAATAGCATAGGAAGAGGCTGAGAGGTAGAAGAAAGCATACCTCTTTGGGAAAAGGGAAATAAAAAGTAATTTATTAAGACTGAATAATTGGGTGTGACTGAATGGAAATGAAGTGAGAAAAAGTTGTCAAACCATGAGGTATGTGGTAAAGGAGACTAAGAACAGATTACCAAGCAGCTTTTTAAGCTGACTTGTTATTCTGGCTCCTTCCTGAGGTTTTTACTTTTTTATTTTGGCTGTTAAAAGAGTCTAAGCTGAGAACAGTATGATTACGATTTTTATTTTACAATAAGCACTTTTAGCTTTGTAGCAGAGAACAGATTGTAGGAGAAAAGGGACTTAAAGCCATTGTAACAATCTAAATGAGAAGCAATGGTGAGTTGACCTAGTGTAGTGGAGTTTGAAATGTTAGTGAAAATGATAGTGACAGTGATCCTCATAAGAACCAACATATATTAAGTATCAGAAGAATAAATGCATATGAGTATTTCTACATGCCAGATACTATGATGAATATTTTTCATGTCTGTGATCCTTTATTTTTCACAGCAAGCCCATAATATAGGCACCATTATTATCTCCACTTTACAGATGAAAAAAACAAGGCCTCCTCAAGATCTCTTATGCTTGAAGGCAAGTGTATCTAACACCACTTACTAAGTTCACATTACTTTTCTGACAAATAATATTAGGTGCTGCATAAAAAATATTAAATAAGACAGGAAATGATCCTTTTCCTTTCAAACTGATAGAAAGATAGACTTTAACCAAAGAAGTGAGTAAAAAACTTAAATAGATGACAAAGGAATCTAAGAACAGTTAAACAGCTTGTCTAATATCACATAGAGAAGCAAGGAAAGCAAATGAATCCAGACCTATCTACTGTATAGCTGTGAACTTAAAACAGAGCCCTGAGCAGCACAGGCATAGGAATTACTGGCTGACATGAAACATACAGAGGGGGAACAGAAGGATAACAGCTGATTTCTCACTGGAAATAATGTAAATGAGATGACAATGGCGCAACAAGCTTAAGGTACTGAAAGAAAAAAAAAAGTGGCTACAACGAATAAAAATATCTTCCAAAAGTGAAGGTAGGATATTCTTTCAGCTATACTAAAAGTGAAATAACTGATCACCAGCATATCTTTAATGCAAGAAACATTAGAGGAAGGCATATGGAAAATTATACTAGAGGGCAATATGGTTTGACATACAGGAAAGAAGAAATAAAGTTGTTTTTATTCACAGATAACATTATCGTCTATGCAGAAAATCCAATGGAGTATACAAGAAAAGCTACAAGAATTTAGTTTAGCAAGGTTCTATAATAAAGATCAATATTTAAAAACTCATTACTAACCATATATTAGCAACAAAAACTAGGAATTTGAAATTTTAAAACAGACTAATTTACAATGTCAAAAATATGAAATACTTGGGCATCGATCCTACCATAGACATAGAAGTCCTGTACACTGAAAACAGCAAAACATTTATGAGAAAAATTAAATGGGAAATTATACCATATCCATAGATAGGAAGAATCAATCTTGTGATAATTTCAATTCTCCTCATGTTATTTATAGATTTAACATGATTCCAATCAAAATCCCAGCAAGAGCTTTTATAGAAGTTGTAAAGATGTTCTAAAATTCATATGGAAATACTATAGATCTAAAATAGTCAAACTGACCTTGGATAAAAACATTAAAATTGGAAGATTAATATACCTAATTAAAGACATATCATAAAGCTGCAATAATCTAGACACTGAGGTGTTAGTAAAAATAGAAAAATATATTAAGAGAACAGAACAGAGTCCTGATACTCTCTCTCTCTTTTCTAGATAGATGATAGACAGTTTCACACAATCACACACACAATTCAGTGAAGAACTGTCTTCTCAACAAAAGGTGTCAGAACAATGGTATATCCCTATGTAAAAATAAACAAATACTAAATAAATAAGTAAAATGAACTTCTACATTTTGTACCTATATAAAAATTTACTTGAAATGAATCATGATTCTAAAAGTAAAAGCTAAAACTCAAAACATAGAAAAAAATGCAGGGAAAAATCTTTGTGTTCTTGGATTAGGTGATGATTTCATAGATATGACACCAAAATTACAATCCATAAAAGAAAAATATAATAAATTTCACTTACTTAAAATTTTAAAATTCTGCTCTTCAAGACACTGCTAAAAGAATTAAATGGCAAGACAAATATTATGGAAAAAATCTTAGCAAATCACATATCTGATAAAAGATTTCTATCTAAAATATGTAAAAAACTCTCAAAACTGAATTAAAAATGAGTAACAATAAAAATAGTATTGAAGAGATACTCTACTAAAGAGATACGTGAAGAGCAAATAAGTTCATAAAAATACTCAACACTAGTAGTCATTAGGAAAATGCAAATTAAAAGCACAATCGGATACTGCTAAACATCTATTAGATACTTCACAACCCCAATACAAAGTGTCAGGGACGATGCGGAGTAATTGTAGCAATTACTTTGCAATGGAACTCTCATACGCTGCTGGTTGGAATATAAAATGTTACAGCCACTTTGGAAGACCATTTGGCAATTTCTGAAAAAGTTAAACATATGCCTACTATATGATCTAGTCATTCCATCTCTTGGTATTTATTCAAGAGAAAGAAAATGTGTGTTAATGCAGGTGCTTGGATAGAAATGTTCCTGGCAGTTTTATTTATAGTATCCCAAGATTGAGAACAACCAAATGATCCAGCAGTAGGTGAACAGATAAATAATGGTATCTCTATACAATGAACTATTTACTACTCTGCAATAAAAATAAATGAACTATTGATGCACACAAAATATAGATGAATTTCAAAATAATTATGCTGAGGGAAAGAAGCTAGAGCAAAACAACACAGGAGTATATATTTTATAATTTCATTTCTATAAAAGTCTTCAAAATGAAAACTAATCTATAGTCACAGAAAGTAGATGAGTGTTTGCTGGATAAGGATGGGAGTGGGGAACCAAGAAAAGAAATTACGAAAGGCCACAAGGAGAGGTTCAGGGTTGATGGATGGATCCATTTACTATCTTGATTGTAGTGATGACTTCATGATGCACACATGTCAACATTTATGAAACTGTACATTTTTAAAATGCCTCGTTATTGTGTGTCAATTATACCTTAAGAGCACTGTTTAAAAAATTAGAGCTATAAATATGAATCCCTACCTTACCCAGTTCACTCCCTGTCTCCACATATGTAATTACCACTAAAGCTGATCTCTATCTGCTCGGTGCATTTTTTAAACTTTTTCTACATTTTAGTGTACCCATATAATATATACTATTGTTTTGCGTGTTTTACATGTTCATAAATGTTACTATAATGTGCACATTACTTTTTATTGGCTTTAATCTCTCCAGAGTGTTGTGAAAGATATATGAGCTTCACTTCTGAAGCTGAGGTGCCTGCTGGGAAGAAGAATATAACCTCAAGAGGGAAATAAAGCAATAAAGAGAAAATTTTTTTTTTAAATGAAAAAAGGAGACTAAAGAAAAGAATAACAAGAAAGAAAAGATGTGATGAAGAAGTTGGAAGAGAGGAAGCTAAAAGAAAGCTTGGTAAAGTATTTCACAATGAAACATCAAAAGAGTGCTAAAATCATAAAATAGGAATTAAAGGAATTTAAGATGAGACCATTAAAAAGATCTTTAAGAGCCTGCAGGAAATGAAAGTGGGATAAAACAGAAATGTCATGTAAAATGCCTTATATTACAAACTGCTAGTTAAACCAAAATCATGTTGAAGGGTAGAGAGAGAGAAGGTGCTTGCCAGGGGAGAGGACCGGGAGGTTATCCATGGCTTGGCTCTGAATGCACCACAGGAATTACCCAGTAAACCCAGACTGGAAGGTTCAGAAGAGCTACAAAGAGAGTTTTAAGGTGCCGATGAAAAGCAGATTGTGAGAAGTGAGAAACATTCGTTGAAAGGTTTATCAGTTAGTATTACATTCATCTGTAGGCACCGGACACCTCTAAATAATAGTAGCTTAACAAGATGGACTTTTATTTCCCTCTCATATGCAAGAATCCTGGGCATGGGCAGTGCAGGACTAGCAAGTCAGCTCTGTAGAGTCATCAGAAGCCACCCAGGTTTGTTCTGCTCATCACACCATCATGCGCAGGGTGAGGTTTTTCATCATGGTCCAAAGGTTTCTACTGAAGAAGCTTATGGGGATCCCAGGACAGAGGAAGGAAAAAAGAAATAACAAAAGGTACATGCACACTGTTTTCTCAGGTCTTCTGGATGGTGCCACCCAGAACTTCTGATTTCATTTCATTGGCCATAACTTCATTCATGATCATACCCAGCTGCAAGGAAGGCTGGGAGATGTTGCCATGCACCAGCTAAAAATAATGTTCTGCTATCAAGAGAGAGAAGAGGAGAATAGAGACATTGGGTACACAACTAGCAATCTTTACTACCAACTCCTTTAGGCTAAATACTCTTGTATCTTGTACACACACACACACACACACACACACACACACACACACACACACACGTATATTTTTTGAAACAGGGTCTTGCTCTATTGACCAGGCTAGAGTGCAGTGGCACGATCATGGCACACTGCAGCCTCAATCTCCTGGGCTCAAGCAATCTTCCCACCTTGGCTTCCTGAGCAGCGAGGACTACAGGTGCATGTCACCTTGACTGGTTAATTTTGGTATCTTTTTGTAGAGGTGGGATTTTGCCATGTTGCTGAGACTAGTCTCGAACTCCTGAGCTCAGCCTCCTAAGTTCTGGGATTACAAGTGTGATCCACCACACCCAGCCAACATATATATTTTAACCTTCACATAAAAACTACAAGGTAGATATTATTACTCCCATTGTAGAGGTAAATAAAATAAGGTTCCCAGAGTTCAAGTAAGTTATGGAAAGCCTCAGTGGGATTAAAATCTAGATCTGTCTGGATCCAAAGTGAAGATCCATGTGTTCTTTTTACAGGTGAAAACAGAAAATCTCAGAGTCATGACCCCAGGGGAAAGTTTCTTGAGAAAAGCATAAATGTGAATTCAAAAAAGAAGCAGAAGACTCAAGCAGAATAATTAAAGACTTTTTTTATAATAAGAGACTATTTTTATAATAAGAAATTAAGATGCAATATCCTATGAAATATTTTGGCTTTGCCAGTGAAAACCTGAGACTTTAACATGTATTTCTTCTTATTTTTATATATTTTTTGAGAGACGGTATCTTGCTCTGTTGCCCAGGCTGGAGTGCAGTGGCAAGATCTCAGCTCACTGCAACC
Organism: Plecturocebus donacophilus; assembly: GCA_004027715.1. Classification (NCBI taxonomy): domain Eukaryota; kingdom Metazoa; phylum Chordata; class Mammalia; order Primates; family Pitheciidae; genus Plecturocebus; species Plecturocebus donacophilus. The sequence continues at coordinate 9,692 of PVKP010019081.1, read as the reverse complement.
TCTGCCTCCCAGGTTCAAGGGATTCTTTTGCCTCAGTCACCAAGTAGCTGGGATTACAGGTACCCGCCACCATGCCTGGCTAATTTTTGTGTTTTTAGTAGAGATGGGGTTTCACCATGTTGGCCAGGCTGGTCTCAAACTCCTGACCTCAGGTGATCTGCCTTCCTCACCCTCCCAAAATGCTGGGATTACAGGCATGAGCCACTGCACCTGCCCACATGTATTTCATACAGGGTAACCATCCTTACTTAAATGTTAAATCCATAATCTCTGAAAACCCCCACTTTTTTCCTAAATCATCGATTCTCAAAACCTGATTTAAAGTGAAATGAGAACCTGTATATTTATTACTTAAATTATTTTGTTTAACTATTCATAAGTTTCACCAGAGCAATTTTAACGAGCTTGGCTCCAGGAACTGCCAGACAAGCCCTGGGTATTGTGTGTCCAATGCACAATGCCATCTTAAACAGTCTGAAACTTTTGTCTAAGAAACATATCTGGCCCTATGTGTTTAGATAAGGTAATACAGGTTATATAGCAATCTTTCTACTATTGAAAATCAAATAAGATAATACCTATGAAAGCAATGCGGATGACTTGAGAAATTTGTAAGTGTAGAATATATTATTATTATTCTATGGCCAGATTGGCTTGTTTAACTTTAGCTCAGTAAGTCAATACCTGATGTGCATTTTCTTTCATGAAAATAATGTGTCTGTAAATATTCCTTGAATATAAATTTCTTAGACATTATTATTATTAGAAAAATATTATGATTTATGCAAACATTCTAATTAACCCAGTTCAATTTGGTCGCAGAAGAATCTCCCTCAGAGACAACACTGTATGTGCGACAAATCCCTGAAGACTCTTAAGTGAAACACAAATCACTGGCTCACTGGAGCAGAGGCAAATATGAGGTCATTAAGTAGATAAAGATATAAAAATGCTGTGTCTTGTTCTAAAATTATACATCTAAGCACCTCATGCTCAGGTGATATGCACCATAAAAGCACATAAACACCTTGCTCTTCAATAACAAGAGGAATTATCATTAGGCTCAGTATTGAGACAATCAGCAGGAGAGGGTTTTGAAGAATTTAAAACTTTGCTGCAGACGCTGCTTGTTAATTCACAGTTTCTAGGTCTCCACTATCTGCTCACCATAAGTCTTTCTATAAATTATATGATTTTTCTTCGATTTCCTGCAGTGTTTATCATTGTATAGTATTTCATTGAGCTCTTATAAAGATATGCAAGGAAGAAAGAACAGGATGATATGCTAATATGAATTGTTCTTTTAATGACACCCTTAAACATGCGATAGGAGAGACATAAAACACGACTTCCTAAGTGAGCAGCAAACTTCAAAATACTGCAAAACATATCTATGTCATCAACTTAGAAGCCAGAGGCGTATCAAGATACAAGGACTATAACCAGAAGAGGAAAATCTTAATTTCGATATTGCTTTGCATCAATAGAAGAAATTTCCTTTCGCAGTACATGTTGTGTCTATTTCGAGATGAGGATAAAAGCAAAGGATGGTGAAATAGCAACAAAATGCGTTATCAGGAGCCTACTCAGTGATGATAACTACAGCTAACCAGATATGGTGGCTCACTTAGAAATAAGTCAGAGAGAAAATAGGAGATCACAAGCATGCCACTGAAAGCCTCTCTCTTCATTTGTTTTTCCTGAGTCCCCCATAGGCTTCAAAAGCAAAATAAAGCCAGTGACAAACCCAAGGATGGTGGGAGAATGAATGTAAGTCTCAGGTTTGCTTCCTTCTCTGGGGCTTTCAGGGGCTAATTCAGACCAGAGAAGCGGCATCCTGGAGGGTTAGTCTCTCCCTTCTGTACTTAATCACTACCTGCTCTATTCAAGTTACTATTAGTACGACAAAAGAGAAAGATGGCCATGGTCTTGTAGAGCTTATAATCTATTTTGTGACATAAAACTACACAAACAGACCAAATTCTTTAGAAGGCAGTGTATGATGAGTGATTACCGGGTCTTAGAACCTATACACACTGCAGGCATTTATAGGAGGCCGAGTGACGTGTTTAATTACTGCCTTCGGTGTCTAGGGATATAAAAAAGAAGGCGAGAGAGAGGAGTGGGGAGACAAAGTGGAGACACAACTGGTGCTTTGGTGTCTGGAGCCCCATGGTACATGCACCCTGCAATTTGTTAGCCCCTTTTCAGTGAGAGTGAAAGAGCACCCCCTATAACCTAAGGAAAAATGCGGTGGCCTGTGAAGGCCTGAGCTCTTCACAGATGGGGGAGAAAGAAGAGACAAAGAGGAAGGAAATGAGCACATTAGGGAGACAAGGCTCTCAAGGCCGTCAAGGGCGGGTGTGGGTATTTTTATTCTGGGCTTAACTCAAAGAAGCTCCAGGCCAATTTAGCAGAGGGGAGATTTGCAGTTAGAGGTAACGGCATAGGTGCTAAATTATTTAACTGCATTTTCTTTAGTCCTGTGAGCAACAGCATCATAAACCTGTGGAAAGACATCTGATTCACCGAAAAAGCTGAGTGCAGATCACATAATGTAAAACAGTAATTATGCTGGCAATTACTCATTTTAAAGTCTAAGCAAGCTGGCTTTAATAAAGCACAAACCACATATCACCAATACACTCCTTTTTATTACAATAAAATAGCACTTTCAAGCTTGTAATTGCTTTATAGACCTAGAAAAAGAATGCTGATGAGATTATTTTCACAGGGTTCAAATATTTATGAAAATCCTAATAATTTTAAAAGTCAAAACACAAACATTACAGGAAAAAAAAGGCATGAAATCAAACAGGCTGTCTTGCTCTTTCTGTTTTATTTTAAGCCAAGAATAAACACTAGTCTCACAGTTTTCTGGCTTCTCGAAGTAGGAACTTCTTAGGTGCCGTTTCAAAGATTGTGTAAAGAAATTTGGATGGTATACGCCTGGACTCTCTAAAGGAACACATATCTTTATAAACATACAGCTTTACTAAAGCTTTTTACTTCAAAGTGACAGAGAAAGGATGCACAGAGATAACAGATGAATCAAATGGAAAGTGATAGCCATGATGGCTAATGTAGATATTTCCCAGATATAGGCATTCATTCATTCATTTGCTTTTAAATTCATTCTGTCATTTAACATATTTTAATGAGGGCCTCTTCTGTTCCCAGTTTTATTTTTTGGAAGTTATATCAGTCATTATTCAATTATTCATGACCGCTCACTTTATATAAGACAGGCCAAAGTGATATTTTATGAAGCTAGGTGTACGTCATAAGTTCAATTTTGTAAACTTTATTTTTCATAGTCAATCACCAAACAATATGGCCATTTTGGTGAGCCCCTAAATTAGAAACTGGTAGTTATAGAGGTCAGTATCCAATTTATTTTTTGCCCTTTTTGTTGTTGGTTCCATCCCATAGAAAAAATACCTTGATTCATGCTGAAAAGGAGTCACAGTTGGTAACAGTTCCTTAATAGCGTGACAGCATGTCCTATAATCTCAAGATACTCTTCAATTAAAAAGAGATGGAAGGAAAGCTTTGATCTGAGGTCTGCACAAAAATGATTTAACCTGGCATTTATTTATAGATTTAATAGGTCACCACTAGAAATATGTGGTGAGGAACTGTTTGCTACCCTCATGGAATTTAAATCTTGTTGGGGAGATAGACATCAATCAAAAGTAATTACACAGATGATTATTTAATAATCATTACGATAAGCACTACAGAGTGCTTTGCACATGTTAGGTGGGATGCTGACCCAGACTGGGGCATTCAGGACATCTCCACGATGGCAGGATCTGCTGGCTGCGGAAGGCTGGGGAAGAGGGCGGTGTCAAGGACTATGGAGTGAAGTCTGAGACAGGGAGACTGGGGTAAAGCAGCTTAGTGACTATTTTATTTTGCAAGTCAGGGGAACTCAAATGTAATGGTCCCTAATGCGTTAAAATCTGGAATGTCACATCTCTAAGTATATTTTAGATATGCAGACAAGTGATGCACTAAAAATGAAATTGCCCCACACATACGTGGGACTGTTAAAGTACCTCATGGGAGCCTCGTGCTGCCCTTCCATGAGGCAAGTCCTTGGGGACACACACTAGGGTTAAGTTCATGTTCACCATTTCCAGCTTGACACCAGGAGAGTTCTCTCTCATTTTTTGATTTCTTCATTGTAAAATTAAGAAAATAAGACCTACCTCGTGGAGTTGTGAGGAATAAATAAAACTAAATAGGAATGGTATGTGGCACAGTACTTAGCAACTAATGGTTATGCAATATTTTCATTTACTTATTTCTTTCTTCTTTACACCTCTGCAAATAAAAATAAGGAAACACGCTTGCAGGGTTAGCATGAGAATTCAGTGCAGTTCTTTATGTGAAAGTACCTAATGTGTGATATATTCTCAAAAAGTATTAGGAAGACAATACACTGGAAAAAAAACCCAGTAAATATGACATTTCACATTTGCTTGGGACCAGACACTTCTACTCTTCTCAGAACCCATTCCCTCTAAGAGGATGATTTATCAATTCTAGAGAAGCCAATGGACCACCCATCTGCCTACCTAAACGCTCGCCCACTGCAATGCATTGTAGGAGATATACTTCATGCAAGTGGACAGCAGAATCATTTGATCTGCCACAAAAGTGTCCCTCTCTATAAAATGATACTTTCTTTCTCTTTCTTGACTACCTCCCTTTCAGATTTATGGGTTCAAAAACTGAGCAGTGTTCTCTGCTCACAAATTAATCCTGGATGTTTACTGACATCCCAGACACAAAGGGCTAGATGTTCTCATGCTGCCCTGTTTTTGTGCAGTTTCCCCTCCAAGCTCCACACATCACAGTTCTCATTAGCTGCTGGACCTGACTGTCAGTCCCTCCTGAATGAACGAAAGTGATACTAGGAGTTCTTCCATTACAGCCTGGTGTTAGTTCATTACCCTCCTGGCTAACGCTTGCTCTTACACTTGGCCCACTCACCTACACTAATGGAGGAGTCAAGAGCATTTGCTATCTTTATCATTGTTCTTGTTTTCCTTCTCACTTTACTGTATCTTTTAAAAGTCTGAAAACCACTTTGTGTGCTTTCTGGAACAAGAACAGAAATAAAATAGCTAGACATAGGAATATATTTAGATAGATAGATAGATACCTAGATTAGATAGATAGATACCTAGATTACATAGATAGATAGATAGTAGATAATACAGAAATGATAGATAAATAGATGATTGATTAAATGATAGGTAGAAAATTGATAGATCATAGATAATAGATCACAAATGATAGGTAAATAGATGATGATAGATAAATATTACTGTTAACATTTTTTCATCAATTATCATATTAGAAAGTTGCAATTACTTAGTGACATGTCATAGGATTATTTGATGGTGAGTCTAGATCAAATACACCCTCCTGGTTATTGCTAGAGATGGAATTTAAGTTGCGCTCTTAGTTGCTATTCCTTCAAGAAATAACCGTTTAATATAAAGCCCAAGGTTAAAAAATTCTTTATCATTTAACAATGATGGGCTATGCTTTCCAGTAGTTTATTTCTTCTAGGCTTTAGGCTTGTAGTAAGTGATTTCAGTTATGTTTGGATTAATTTCTACTTAACAAAAATCTTTCCTAATCATTTTAGCCCCTCAATAGAATGCTTGATATTATGGGACATCTGAAAATTTCGAGAAAATAATAATGGTAGGTAATTCAAGAAATAAGGGTGATTAAAATTTCCAGGAATCATAAAAACAAATACAAGAAAAAAGAATAAAACATAATTTGCTGCTTGGATGTGTTTTAAATCACTTTAAATAATCACAATACTATAAATAATCTTTATTAATTTTGATCTTTTAGTGTACCACAGAGAAAAGGCACAGAAGATCATATGATGATTGTGAGATAGAATATAGATATTATCAATCTGTATGATGTAAAAGTATAAAAGAAAAAGTCTCAGAGATGGAAGAGAAGGAAAACAGTAAAGTGTCTCCAGGGGAGCAGCAAGAAATACTATCTATAATTCATGGAATTAGAAATTAAGATTTAGATATAACATGTTTCTTCAAACTGTATATGAACCAATAAAGGAACTAAAAATCTTGATATAACGATGCTTAAAAATTGTAGAGGGAAGGTAGAAAGTAGTATATTTGGGCACAATTAACAACTTTCACAATGGGAAATAGATAATGTTTCAATTAGTTGAATATTCAGCATAATTAGAGATAGAGCAATAGCTGGGAGAAGGAACCTAAGGGTGGTTAATAGTAGTTGTCTCTGTGAAGTGGTACAAAAAATGAAAGAAAGTCTAAGGAGACTCTTTTGTTTTTTAAATTTTAAGTCAGAAATATTTTGAGAATTCCAAAAAGTATACATAATAACATAATAAACATCCAAGTATATCCCAAATTTATCAAATTTAGATATTTTGTCATATTTTCTCTGGTTTTTCTAATTTACAAAGTTTTTAGAGCTTTTTTTTAGCTAAAAAGGTAAAACACAATTAACCAAATGTTCTCCTCTAATCCACTGTCTACCCATCTTTCCTAGGGTGAATGATTAGCTTGACGTTTGTTCTTCATTCATTTGAATTTTTTTTCTTCATAAGGATAAATCTATAGAATACATAGTTTCTTTTTTTTACTTTAAACAACTAGTTTGCCAGTTTTCCCTTCAATATTATTTCTTTAAGATTTCTCCATCTTGATTATGCAGCCCTACTTCCTTCAGGATTTTTGTTCTTGTTATTTAATATAGCATTTTGTGATTACAATATACTTATGAATCCTTCCTTTGATGGACAGTTGGGCTGTTTCCAAATCTTCACTATTATAAATAATCATAAATATCCTAGGGCCAGGTGTGGTTGCTCATACCTATCCAGTGCTTTTAGGAGGTCACAGTGGGAAGAGTGCTTGAGACCAGGAGTTTAAGACCAGCCTGGGAAAATAGCAAGACCCTGTCTCTACAATTTTTTTTCAAGTTAGCTGAACATTGCAGTGTGCAAACTTCAGAAGGTAAAAATGGCATTGCTTTGCTTCATTCTGCCTTTACTTGATCATTAGTAAGGTAGAGCATCTTTTCATATGTTTATCAGACATTTGGGCTTCCTCCCTTATGACTGTCCTACTCTTTACCCTTGGCCCATTTTTCAATTGTGCTGTTTTTTTGTAATAAATATGTAGAAGTGATCTATATCACACTAATCCTTTGTTGTGACATACATTACAAAACATACAAATGTTTTCTGTTATCCTTCTACTTTGTATATATTTTTATATAGATGTTATACATTTTAACATACTCAAATTTATCAATGTTTTCTTCTAAGGCTTGGAAGTTTTGTACCTTTACATATCTCTCCCTACCCTAAGGTCATAAAACATTCTGATATTTTCTTCTAAAAATGTTAAACTTTTTCATTTTCATATTTAATTGTTTAACCCACATGGCAGCTATTTTGGACACAGTATAAGGCAAGGGTCTTATTTTAATCTTATGAATAACCAATTATCTCAGCAACATTTATGGGATAGTCCATTTTTCCTCTACTAGTTTATATACTACCCCTGTTATACCAAATTTCCATAAATATGAAGGAGATTGCTAGGCTCTTTGTTCTGCTCCAGTAATTATTCCTTTCTTATTATCAGGTCTTCTGAAATATTGATTTTAACCACATATGTGTATTTACTTAAAAAATTAATAAAAATGGAAAAATCTCATAATTTCTCACTCTAAGGGTAAACAATGTTTTATTTCTCTTTTGAGGCTCTATGAGGAAAAAAAAGGGCTTCAGTGAAACCATGTCTGGGTGCTTCTACCAAAGCCCTACTCAAAGCAAATTACTTTTACAAATAGTCACAAAATTGTTGAATGCACATGCTTTGAAAAATATATATTATTTAAAACATTGGGTAAATTACTCGGTAGTATAATCTCCTCCCTTGGCATAAAATAAAATTCATATATGGGAGTTGTTCAGAATCTATTCTGAAGAAGAGTTAAAAATGGGCTTTAATGCATTTTTTGGAGCCATTAAGCCTTGCCAAGGTAAATAGTGTGTGTTTTAAACATCTCTGAATCTATATTTACAGTCATATGATAAATGGTAATGGTTCCAAAGAGAAATGTTAAGATCTAATGGACATTTAAAACAGCCCCTCAATATGTATTTATGCAAGGGATCCAAAGAGCCTCAAAAGCAGTTTAAGTTCTATTTGATCAATGGCAATCAATGGTTTTGAAAGATGTAGAATATTTAGAGTCCATATTTAAAACTCCTGTAACTAGCAGTCCTACAAGCTTATGGTTATAAATGCTTCTTTGTAGCTTAGGACAGATGTGGAATTTTGAAAATATCCCATTAACATCAACACCCAAAAAAGGCCAAGAAAATTTAGCACAGAAAAAAGATGACATTTCACAATAGTAAAGTTGTGGTACCAAACAAGGAAAGCTGGTGCATCCTTTTTATATCCTCAAATGGATTTTCATTTTATGTTACTCACTGGGAGTCATTTTGAAGACAATTTCTTCTGAAAATAAGCTTTGAAGCTTTACTGGTTTTAAAAATCCCATTTGATTCAGTTTGCACAGACCTTGGTTTCTATTTCTGCTTTTTCTCCCTTTAGAACCACTTATATTTCCATTGCATTGTTTGAATGAAAGAATAAAATCACACCTACTGAGTCCTTTAAATGAACTGGGTGTGCGGGGAGGGAGTCATAGACCAGAATTTGTATCAGATTCTTGGAAAGCCTTTCTGGGCTGAAGAATGTCAGGAAACTGTAGTGGACCTTCGGAAGCCATCTGACAGTTGCCTACTGCCATATGAAATGGAGTCACCTTGATTGATTTGGATGGTAGACCAACTCTTCTTGCCCAGAAGAAGCTGTTATTTGGCATTCCCAAAGCATTAAAGCACAGTGCTGGTGACAAGTTTATTATCTTGTTGTTTGCTCACACAATACTGCTGAATCCCCACCCTGGAATAATAGAGACCCTATGCTTTTGCTTCAGTGAGCCTCAGATCTCACTGTGTTCAGCATATAAAATTCCAATCTAACAAATTCTATCACCATGAAACTCATTCCATAGCTCCAAGTCATCAACTGATGTCTCTTTTATCCTTTATTGGTATTCCAGTTTCTTACAAGCATTAGGAAGCATCTACAGAGATGTGGACATCAAGAGAGACAAATCTGTATCTCCTACATTGCTATTCATGTCCTAATTCCCTCTGCCATTCACCTCCGTTTGATTCAGCCATTCTTCATGAACCTAGGCAGCCTTCACATAATCTCTAATCCACAGGTGACTGAGTGAAGTGAAGAAAAATCAGGACTGGTTCATTCAATAGATAAGAAATAGAATCAAACCACACTTGGCTTATGAATCACTGACCAATACACCATACTAGAGAAAGGCACCTGGTATCCCAGGAAAATAGAGTTCAACACAATACATATATTTTATATTCTACTAGGGCAGAGAATCATTATAGGAAATCCTAACTTCACAAGTAGAATACTAACTGATCTACTCAACTTATTGCAGCCATATCCAATGTCATTCTTTATGTAGAACATATCAGAGATTATAAAATAATTCAGATTGGTCACAATCTGGATTATAAAGCCACAATGTAGAAACATAAATAA
>PVKP010019080.1:9545-43209 GCA_004027715.1 Plecturocebus donacophilus | reverse complement strand
TTGCTGCTGCTTCAGTATGATCCTAAGAACCAGATACTAGAAACTTTTAGGTATGTCTCAGAAGAAGGAAACAAAAAGTATTCAACAGTGTTGCTTAAAGAAGAATCATTTCCTAGAATGGGCACCACCTCACACTGTTTTTTTCTCTCAACTCTCTCTGAGATGCTTGTTCTGCAAATCCAAGCCTCCATCAGGAAACTAGCTACTAAACTGCCTGTGAAATAAAAGGTTTAGCTTTTAAACATCGACATTCTGGAAAAGCATGCTGGTCGCTTGTTGGAATAAATGCTGGACAAGACAATCAATATTATTTTCCATGTAAGTAGTAGTCCTCCAAGTGGGGTGTTATTTGTCTTACAAATACTTATTTCTTATACGTTCCAGGTAATCTTCTAGGTGTTAACATACAGTAATGAACAAAATAGAAATTATATTGCACATAATATTACACAGTAGGATAGATTAATTACAAAATGGCTCTAATCTTTCACCCAATTCTTCAAAAATAGTGTGACTTTAAAGTTTCTCTTTTCCAGAAGTGGAATCTATTTCTCATTTCTTGACTCTTGGCTGTCCTGTGAACTGCTTTGACGAATAGATGCAATGAAAGCGATGTGTGAGTGTCACACTTAGGCCTCAGGATTCCCTGTGTGCTTCCACCCTTTCTCAGAATCCTGGCACCTTCATTAAGAGAAACCTAGGGTAGTCCACTTCATGATAAGAGTCAATTTGGTAAAGCAGCAAGTCATCCCAACCTTCTGATGAAGCCATACTTGAGCAGATATTAGTCAGCCCACTCTGAAACGTATTACAGAGCAAAGCGAATATTACCTGAACTCTGTACCAGACCTCTATCTAACCAAAGATACATGTTTGAGCCCAGGCAAGACAGGAAAAGCTGCCCAACCAACTTTAGATGTGAGTTTGAAATGGTTTTCTTACACCCCAAAAACTAACTGATACAGATGGTATACTTTCTATCAGAAAATGTATATTAGTAAAAGAAATAGATATAAAATACTTGTATTTAGAAATGGTTATATATAGAATATATACAATACAAAAAAATGCTTGTCTGTGCAAATGGATGAAACCATGTTGGAGAATAGTTTGCTGATGTAAAAATTTAAGAAAAATGGGGAAGATGTGAAAATTAAAATAGATATTTACTATAGATTAATGAGTGAATAATATAATTAACTAACTTTATATTAAGCATTATAAAATTAATATTAAGGTTAAATGTAATAATCTTATACTTTTTATATTAATAAAAGTTTTCTTTAAATAAAAAGACTTTGAATCCTTTTTATTGACTTAAAGAAAACTCTTTTCTGAGAGGTAGATAAAGATCTCCTGAGAGAAGTTATTCTGTCCCTAATTTCTGTCAATGTGAACGTTTATTTGAGAATGTTTAAATAAAAAAAAATCTTGAAGTAAAGTGAATGTTATTTTGGAATTAATATTATTGGTGTCAGGGAATATATGGCCCCATTTAATGAGTTTCTTAGATTTGGAATTATAGAAAAATTCTCACAACAACAAAAAAATTCCGTGAACCGTGGAATGAAACTCAAGTGAAATGACTCAAGTTGGGTGGTAGAATTCTAAGAAACGAAATTTCATTATAAGTAATTTTGCTAATCACTATTAAAGGTGATAATGATGTAGTTCTGATCTAGACATAAAACTCAGCAAAAAGTCTGAAAATTATAATTACTGCAATTTCCAGAATAAAATTGCTAAAATATTTTCTCTTTGCTGTAAGTTTCTTAAATGTTGTGATACATGTGTCTCCATTTTTCAGGGGCATAAAGACGGGAGCTTACTGCTAACTTCTTCCTAGAATATTTAGGATTAAGCTTGTACACTTGCATTTTTTCTACTATCCCAGGATTTCCCACCATGAGGTAGGCGATGTTTTGTGTATACAAATAACAGGCTATTTCTCTGAGACATGTCAGTCCCACTTTGTCTATATGACTGTACTAGATATTATCCTTGTTAGAATATTCTATATTAGAATTGGAATAGCAGACCTAGAAATGATTTTAAGGATATACTAATCCCAGGTCTTCATGTAAAACAAAGACCTTTAACTTTTTCTATAATATATAAATCGTGTGTTCATATGTACACCAAGATTTTCTTGTTTGCTTACTTAAATACGTGATTTGCAGAATTATTTTTAACAGTATGTTCTTATTGATTATTTTTAAGTGGAATAGTGAAATGTTGTTTTACATAATGTACATTTTACATTAATTGTTTATCATTATTTCTGTTTTACAACAAATTTCTACTGAGCACTAAATTTGGTTATTCAGGCAGTGGCAGATGGAAAAGAGGATTCCCTAGCTAATTACAAAGGCTATCCAGGTGTAGCAGCCAGAGCCATAAGAAACAGACAGCTGTACACCTTTTTAATCTGTCAGGAATATTAATAGAGGTAACAAAATGTGTTTATGTAAAACAAGGGTACCAACTGAGTTATAACAAATATCAGTATTTCTCCTCCGAGTGGCACTCCAGCATGACATGTCATAGAAAACGAACAAATGATTTCTGCTCACCTTTCTATATTATTAATCTGTACCTCTTATTTGGTTCTTCCATGCTAGAGCCAAATCTCAAGTAACTGGGATAATTGGGAAATAGATCTGATTAATTGAATACATTTCAAACATCTTATTTTCCAGAATTTGTATTCTTAACATATTTCAAATTAATTTTTTTCAGAATGTATTAATTTATTTTGTAGGGTTAGTAAATAAAATAGAGAAATTAAATGATTTCATTTGATTCAGTAATTATAATTTGCTGCATTTCTAATCAACTTCATGTTTAGAAATTTAAATTTTTGAAAATAAAAATTGTAACTTATATGGTCAATAATCTAACTGAAATGTAGAAAGAAAATGATTTTATGTTTTTAAGAGCCTAAATTTCTAAGTAGTATAATTTATTTGTATACAATTTTTTGTTATGTTTCCTTTTCCTTTACATTTTGATGGCATAGAATAAGGTCAAATAATAATATGCCTACACTATTTTATTATTTTGAAAGTAAAGATAAGTATTTCATGTAATGAAAAACTCATCTTTATTTAGCAGTATTTTCATTCTCACAATAACGCTGAATATAAAAGTAAAGATGCTTTCCAGAATACACATGGAAGTCTCTTTTCATCTTCAGTAGAAAAAAAATATATGCCCAGAATGGTCAAATCATAAAAAATTCTCAGTAAGTATTTTTTTTTTTCTGAAATTTAGTGACATTTATTGTTAACAAATAAGTGGTTATAAAGGTGATAGTACATAAGGACTTTTAAAAATGACCTATCTTAGAGAACTTTTATATTAATTTAAACATGCTAAATGATTAAAGACTATATTAAATTAATATAACAATTTTAAATGTATAAATGTTTCTAAATATGAAAAATAATCATCTCATAAACTGAAAAGATTTAGGAATGCAAACACAAAAAACAATTCTTGCTTATCAATTCTCAACCAAATAATTTAAATTTACTATCCACGCTCATTTGTAAATACATTAATCTATTCTCATGTTGCTAATACAGACATATCTGAGACTCGGTAATTTATAAAGGAAAGAATTTCAATTGACTCACAGTTCAGCATGGTTTGAGAGACCTCAGAAAACTTACCATCATGGTAGAAGGGAAAGCAAACACGTCCTTCACATAGTGGCAGGAAGGAGAAGTGCCAAGCAAAAGGGGGAGAAGCTCCTTATAAAACCATCAGATCTTGTGAGAACTCACTATCACAAGAGCAGCAGCATGAGGATCACCTCCCCTATGATTCAATTACCACCCATGGGTTCCCTGCTACAACATATGGGGATTAAGTGATCTGCAATTCAAGGTAAGATTTGGGTGGGCACACAGCCAAACCCTATTAGTAAATGACTTTTGTTTCAAAAAACACATGTAATTTCATAAAATGAAATGGATTTGAATGAGCCGTTTTTCCATCTTACCATTATGTTTGTGCCTTTGAGAAAGAGAAAGCATGCCCTGATATCTAGGATCTGGCCTCTTTCTATCAGCTGAGACTTGGTGCTGTTATAAGCTGGCCTTCTATTCAGAGATGTGACTTGGTGTTCTGATAAACATAAATAATTTTACATAATACCAACGTCAGCTAAGGCCATTCTGTGACCTGATAGGTCAATACAAAAACATTCCATATCATATCTAAACACAGAAAACACATAAACATTGCCTTTGCCACAAAAGGCCAACTATTCCCCTCTCACAACTAATGTGAGTGACTGTTGCTTTACTAATTAGTTTTTAAATTGTTCTGGTCTTCCACCCTCCTAGATAAGATTTATTCAGATATTCAGTCATAATATTACTCCTGCTTCTTGATATCATTTCATGCAGAGAAAAATATGCTTTTTGAAATCTTTCACAAAATTACCTAACATATGCCCAAATTTTATAACTAGTCCTTTCTAACACCCTGTTGCCCTGATGGCCCACGGTTTTTAACAGTGTGTCTTCTCTTTGTTTCAAGGAGCAATAATCACAACTTGTTCAAATACAATGTGTTCCTATTGGTCTTTGGATAGAGGGCATTGACACCCTGACTAGATCACCGAGATACCTGAATACAGGCAGATGATAGTATAGCTACCTACCCCAAACCCCATTTTAATTCATTCACTATTTATTTTTGTTAACTAAAAAATAAGGGATAATAACATTTTGAAATTATTTTATTGTTCTTTCCATGTGTTTCTGTGGATTATTCAAAACTCAGATGTTACTTCCCCATTGTGGCTTCTCCATATAACTCCATTGAAATAAGTTTGTAAGAGATCTTGTTGGTCTCTGAACGCATCAGCCCAGTTCACCTGGAGGTTTTCAGTAGACAATTCCTATATGAACCAATAGCTTTCCACATCTTTCTCCTGAGGGTGTTCTTCCACTAGATTATGTCCAGGCAGTCCCAGAGCTGTCTGGAGGAGCTGGATAGAGATGGCTATTAATGCAAAGATGCAACCTCCCACCAACAAAGAATGGGAGTTGGTAGGTGATCACAACTTTTTTTTCCTTCATTGAGACAATTCTGAAATGCTCTCTTTAGTCATTCAGAGGGCTCCTATCAGAATTTAGCTGTAGTTCCCAGCAGTTCATCATCAATGCTTCTTTTATTGACCTTCTTATCTTTTTTTGTCTTCCTCACTCCCTCACCTCATATACCCTCTATGTTCACTCACTGAGTAAATTACATTCATCTAAATGCTTTGGGAAGAACTCAGTGAGCAGATGTAATAGTTGAAAACCTTTAATTGGATCACTGTTCATTCAGATGGCAACAAGGAATCAAGCAGATATGTATTCTTAAGAAAGATAACATCTTATTTTTCTAATTTCTAAACCACATGTATTTTTACTATAATGAGATAATACAGGGAAAAAAACTTAAAGGCTAAATAATTAGTTGTTTGGATAGTAAAAAGAAATTGGTTCCTTGTTAATTATTATGACAACATGAGCTTTCTTTTTCTAGGATCACTAAACTTTTTATAGTAAAATATAAAGTCTATGTTTGGGGATCTCAGAATCAGCTTGACAAGTTCTTATCTGTGATTTCATGGAATATAGACAGGCTAAGTCCCGAAATTACATCTGCATGGTTCAGTCAAATAGAGATTCATTGATTATGTCATGATTGATGTAAAGAAACCAATTGTCCTATTCTACTCAGTTAAAATCAACTAAGGCTTATTTTGATGTTTTAGACCATTTGTATAAAATCAAAATGAAGGTCAAAGAATGGAAGGGCATAATTTTTCATGCTTCTATTTAAAAAATCTTTAAACTGTTACTTTTCATTTTTTCATTAATGATATTACTTTCACTAAAAAATTAAAAACAAAACAGATGGCAACAAGGAACGAGTTGCTGCTGAGATCTCTAGCTTGGTATAATTACTTAACTTTCATCATTTGCAGCATATTCGAATGAAATATATACCTTAAGAAATAGTTCTAAAACTTGAAAGATAAGAGGACATTAATAATTATAACAACTAGTTATATAATTAGGGATGGGATTGACTTTTGTTACCCATCAAGTATACCTTGAAGAGAAAGAAACAGAGGATTTGATTAGTCAACTACCAACTCAGGACGTGTTGGAAAAGACAGTATATGAAGGAAATCTAATTTCCTGCAGCTAGAAAGCAGATTTGTACTGGTAATAAAAATGAAGATTTAATCATAAAGTGTCTTAGTAACAAAGGAGTTTATATTTACAGTCCAGGCAAGGATCTCATGCAGGGATCAGAAAATTATGGCCCATGGGTCAAATCCAGCCTGCCACCTGGATTTTTTAAATAAAAATTTTTAAATAAAATTTTATGGGAGTACAACCATTACCATTCATTAGCCTGTTTTTTTTATGACTGCTTTCACTCAACATTCTACAGAGTTAAATAGTGACAACAGACACCATATGGCCTGCAAAGCTATAAATATTAATTATGTAGCCCTTTCCAAAAAATATTTAATGATTCCCATCCTATCCTTTAATGTAGGCCTGACTTTAGTCAGGACCCTGGTGGGAAAGAAGAGCAATTCTAAGATCTGCACCGGGGACATTTGGGGAGATACATTTGAAATTTTGAATTTATTGATTGCCTCTTCCTTCTGGTACCTAATAAGCTAGCAGATTCCCTAGTTAGACATAAGGCTTCCTATTTCTCGGAAACTCATCAAAGACCTTGCTTTGGGAAGATACTTCAAAATGTAATGATTGAGCCTCTTAAATAACTAGGGCCAGATCTCACCATGACCTAGGAAGGTCTCAGAATGTTCTTGATATAAACAAAAATTTACCAAAAGGTATTCAGGACCTATATAATATGTTGTAGTGGGGAGCAGGATGACATGACCAAGAACAGATCACTGGAAAGACTCCAGTGACTAGTCTTATAATTAGGGCTCAAAACAAAACAAAGCAAAGCAAAACCAAAACCTATTAGGTGCTACAGTTTTGGGTTCCTATTTTCCCCCAAGAGATAATTTGATTAAAAAAAGAAGAAAAAGTGAGCCTCGATATGATATTTGGAAATCTAACTACTCAAGGGGGAATTCTGGAATAGCTTTTTCTCTCTTTAGCCCTCTTCATATTTTATTTAATAAGCACCACGGAGAGTGAGAAAAGTCTTGTATTCAATGGTTCAGAGATCCATGGTGTGTTAATGTTAATAAGCCTACAGAGATTTCCAGGTTTCTTGTCCTGTGGGGTAGAAGTCACAATACATGGTAAGTAAGGTTAAGGGCAACCTCTGAAACTTTCCTCTGCCAGCCAAGGTTAAAATAAAAAGCAGTATCCTATCCTGAAGAATGGTGGTAGGGGATGGGGGAGTGAAGTTTAGTGATACTATTGTAGACTTATAGGATAAAGGAATGATGGTCACTGCCATATCTCTGATTAATTCTCTAGTCTGGCCCCAGAAAAAATATGATAAATAATTCTTGGATAATTATAGTAGCCTACTGTAGGCTTTAGTAAGTGGTAAACCCAATCCCAGTCACCGAGACAAATGTGGTATCACTGCTACAGAAGAAAAATAAGGCCTTACCTACATGATATGTGACCACTGATTTGGTGATTTTGTTCCTTCTTATTTCAAGTTTAAAAGAGGCTCAGAAATTTTTCATTTATGTACATAGAATTATTCAGGCTTTCCTCAGAGTTATGTTAACCTTCCTATCCACTGTAATCATACATATATATGCATATGTATGTATGTACGTATGTATCCATATATCTATCTTTCCATATATCTATATATCTTTTAGAGACAAGATCTCATTCTGTGGCCCAGGCTGGAGTACAGCAGTACTATCATAGCTCACTGTAACCTTGAAACTCCTGGGCTTAAGCAATTATCTTGTCTCAACCTCCTGAATAGCTGGAATAGCTGGGACTGCAGGTGCACAACCACAGTGCTAACTCATTAAAAAAAATTGCAGTGACCAGTTCTCACTATATTGCCCAGACTGATCCTGAACTTCTTTTTTGAAGTGGTTCTTTCGCCCCAGCCTCCCAAAGTGCTGGGATTACAGGAGTGAGCTAATGCACCCAGCATGTAATAATTAAGGCTATCTGGAACACCTTGTCATTTAATAGATTCATTATATTGGTGACATTATGCTGATTAGATAGGATGAGAAATAGGTGGCTAGTTCACAGCAGGGGACGGTGCTTAGGAAGGCACATGTATTTTACAGGGTGAAAGATAATCACTATGAAGATATAAGCACTTGCCACATTGGTAGAATTTAGGGATCTTGTGATCAAAACATTCTAGTGTATCTACTCCAAAGTCAGAGACAAATAGTTGCATTTTGCATCCATTACTTCAATGAAAAACCACTGAACAAGATGAGCGGCTTCAGATCCTGGAGGTAAATCATCTCACACCTGGAAGAAGTAAGCTGCAAGTTTAGAGTTGAACCTGAAGCAAGAAAGTGTTTTGTAGCAGATCCAGGTCATAGTGCAAGAAGCAATGCCAATAAAGCCATACATTCCAAAAAAGTCTATGGCATTAAAAGTGGTGGTGATATATGGAGCTATGACAAAGCCCAATGCTGTAGTGAAAATGCAGAAATTTGGGATTCTACAGCAAAGCTAGGTCAGCCTCAACAGTGATTGTAGGGACTTTGAGAAATCTCTCTTGGCATGTTACCGGTAGAGACTTAACCCTTGTTAAAAAATCCTAGTAACTATGCATCTAAACTGATAAAAATGAGCTGGGTTCTGTCAGCCCTACCAAGTCATAAATTTAAATATACTTGTAGGTTTTAAATGGAACATCTAAGATTGAATCTAGATAAGATTTGATAGCACAAGTAAGCTGCATGATCAGGTAAATAAAATTCCTATATTACTCTACATGTGTATAGGCTCACTTTCCTCAACTTGCAACCATGGTCATGTGAGGGTCATGTATCACCAACTGAGAGAGGAAAGCCCAAGTTTGTTTTATAGATGTGTCAGCTATTATTTGGATGAAAACCAACAATAGATAAATATAGATGTGAGTGGTGACCTGGTCAGTCACTTAGGGTGGGAGGACACTTGAGGCCCTGACTCAAGAAAGTATACAATCACTGGAGCAGCGGACAGTGGTCTGGTCAATTTCTCAGGGACATGACAGCAAAAGGATTAGTAGATATGAGACAGAGATCTAAGGTAGAAGCATGTCTATGAACACATGACAGCATATGTGAATTGTGAGGTATCACTTGTCAGAAAGTATCTACCGTGGAAGAATCACTGAACAGCCAAGTAGACAAAATGATTCAGCCAGATGAAGTTAGCCGGCCTTCATCCCTGGCCATGCCAATCTGTTATAATGGGCAACTGTATGTAATGATCATGGTAGTAGGGATGGAGACTACATCTAGGTCCAAAAGTATGAACTTTATCTTAATAAAGGCAATCTAGCCTCTGTGGCCTCTGTATTTTCCATTTGCAGCCACAGCAATCAAAACTGCATTATTGGCTGGGTGAAGTGGCTCTCACCTGTAATCCTAATACTTTGCGAGGCCGTAGGTGGATCACTTGAGGTCAGATGTTCAAGACCAGCCTGGCCAACTTGGTGAAACTCAGTCTCTACTAAAAATACAAAAATTATCCAGGCGTGGTGACACATACCTGTAACAGCTACTTGAGAGGCTGAGGCATGAGAATCCTTTGAACCAGGGAGGTGGAAGTTGCAGTGATCCAAGATTGTGACATTGCACTCCAGCCTTGGCAATACAGTGAGACTCTGTCTCAAAAACAAAATGAAACAAAACAAAACAAAGCTTGCATTATTTAGCTAGATCATTTTGGCAGTGTCAATCAAAGTGTAAATATTGCCAATTCTCAAAATTATCAATTCCACTTCTAGGAACATATACTATGAAAATATTTATTTAGGCACAAGTTGTATAACATGTATGATTTGACATACAGTACATACAAATAATACTGTCCCAAAGCATTTCCATTGCATTTACAGTTTGGTTTTGTAAGATGTCTTTTTCCCTTCCTCTTTTTTTCCTGTCTTTCGGTCTTACTTCTGTTGTTCTGCATTTTGATTTTCATTGATAAAGAAAAAACAAAAACTTTTAAAGCATATGAGGGTTGGTAAGTAACCCTAGGAAAGTCTAGATGCAACAGAATTTTCTGATTTTATCTTTGGTATATGCTGCTGAAAATTTATTCTAAGAGAAATTAATACTTGGAAGACTTTATTTCCTAAGGCATTGGTGACTCTTTCTGGGGTAGGAAAATACATTTTCATGATTCTTTAATGAATATACATGTAACTCCAGTGTGTGAAAAATGAAAAAGAAAATTAAACCCAGAGCCTTTAAAACTGGTTAGGAAATTCCTGAGAAAGCAAATGTAATTATGGGTTCAACTTTGCTTGAAAGTAATTTTTCAACTGCAATCAACTTTTACCTTCCATAAGAAAGGGGACTTAAATGCAAAGAAAAGTATTTAATCATGAATGCAAAATCGGGAAGCTACCTAGAAGATTATTTGGTCTCAAACTTTTATTTTGTTAATGATAAAATTGTAGTCTATTTGATTAAGTCAGTTAACAGCTATCTGCTGATTCTGTGCTTTTCACTGTGATTCTCACTCCCTGCTTGTTTTACACAGACCAAGGCAGTCTTTGTAAATTTCCTTCCCTTATTTATGATGTTTTCTCTAATCTATAAAAAAAATTCTACAAGCTATCTTATTAAAAACAGAATTAGTGATAAAATATTTTAACCAACAATGAACCCTTTAGTTTTAAAAATAATGCAAATAAAAAGAAAATGTTATCCCTGCTTGTTTCCTGGAAAATTGGAAAAATTATGTTTGTTGAAAAAAAAGAAAATGTTTTGTCAAATGCATTAGTTCATGACTTATATCACTGTTTTTCATATCTGAGAAAAATAAATATCCTATTTTTTTAGCAATCCTCAGATCTGTTAACCTAAAATTTTATCCTGGATTATAGCAGAATTTCAACAGCAGCAACACATGTAATTATGAATTTTATTTTTTCTTTGTGGATTATCCATTAGATGGCAATATTATCATATAGATTTGGAATTTTGAATCTACTTCTATGCAATACTGAGAAAACTGATACTGCTTTTTTATTTTCATAGTTCTAAAATAAGATTTTTCATGGATGCTACCTTATAGTTTCAGGGTGATTGTGTGCAAGACAATGTTGCTGTGTGGGATAGAGATACTCTGTTTGAAAGCCATTTTATAAGTTTATATATCTTACACAAGACCTCAAATACTTCAATCCATTTAAACTATAGTTCAAATGATGACTTCAATCTGGTGATTTTTTAATAAAATTTGGTCAACACATAGTGAGATATATATCTGCTATAGAAGTGGGAATTCTAGATGTTGATATATTATTCCACTCAGTGGAGATAAAAAAGTCTTTCCTTATAATTAATTTTTAATAATAAAAAACAGGAAAATCTCAAAATAGAACAGTGGTACATAATGTAATAGTGCTTGGCTACTGTGAATTGTGTGACCTTTAGACAAATACCTAAGTCCTCTGGCCTCAGAAAGAGTACCGCTCAGAATGAGGTCTGTGGACCAATGCCTTGATCACCTGCATTAGCCGCACCAGCAACACCTGGAAATTTATGAGAAATGCAGATTCTCAGGGGATGTCCAGAACTGCTGAACTAGACATTCTGTGAATGAGACCTAGCAATCTGTATGTTAACACACTTTCCAGATGATTTTTATGCCACTAAAGTTTAAGAAGTTCTGCCTTAGATTTTCCACTTGAAATGAGGGATTAGACTATACTTCTGACTGAAGTCACTTCCAGCAGGTAAGTTAAATGCCTTGTTAATTATAAGTGTATAAGGAAGGAGATAATGATGACGAATGATGATGAATAACTGTAATAAAATTAATGTGATTTTATTATCTAACTTACTGATTGAGTTACATTTTAATATGTCAGAGGCATAATAAGATAAAACTATTCTTTTAATAAGAAGGTGTTCTAATAGCAGATGTACGTATTTTAATTTTTAGGACTAATTCAGTTACCTTCTGTAAGCACACACTCTTCTTCCTTAATTGAATTTTTCTGTTTTCGAGGGACGGGGTCTTCCTATATGCCCACACTGCTAGCAAATTCCCAGGTGTAAACGGTCCTCTTGCCTCAGTCTCCTGAGTAGCTGGGACTATAGGCATGCACCAAGTGCACCAAGCTTAAACTTTATTTATTTATATTTTTTTAGATTATGATAGATTCCCATGCAGTTGTAAGAAAGGATACAGAGATTCCATGAACCCTTTATCCCAGTTCCCCTGAGGATAGTATCTCACAGAAGAACGGCAAAAGATTACATCTAGGATGTATATATGGATACAGTAAAAATAGCTACACCCACTTCCTTCTTGTCCTTCCAGTGTTCTAAGTGGATTGTTTACTTTTTTATTGTTGTTTTTAAAAACTGTATACATATTCTACATAATAGTCCTTTGTATAATTCCTAATATGTAAATATTTTCTTCCACTCTGTAATTTATCTTTTCATTCTATTGACAGGGTCTTATCCAAGGCAAAAGTTTTTAATTTTGACGAAGCCCAACTTGACAATTTTTCCTTTTATGAATTGTGCCTTTGTTGTAAAGTATAATAACTTTTTGTCAAGTCCCAGACCTTCAAGATCTTCAACTGAAGGTTTCATAGCTTTACATATAAGTCTATTATACATTTTGAATTAATTTTTGTATAAGACATGAGATTTATATCAAAGATTTTTTGACATAATATAAATGAAATTTATATGTAATATAATGTAATATAATTTCTACATATAAATGTAATATGATACATACATATAAATTTAAATTACTCCAGCACCATGTGTTGAAAAGGCTAACCCCTAATTGAATTGGATTTGAGCATTTTTAAAAAAATAAATAATAGTTAAATTTCGGTGATAATAAGGAGGGTATGTGAAACTGAACAATAAAATTTTAGGAAGTTATTAGAGAAGGACAAAAAGAAATGGATTAGGGCTGAGAGTATATTTGTGTGTCTCATGCCAGTTTGTGTTCTTTTCAAGAGCTAAAGAGGAGGGAAAGAAAGAAATACCTTTGAAGGGAAACTAATCAGGATTAATTAATTATACAAAAAAGTAGAGAAAGAAAGAATATAGTGCAATAAAACTCTACAGTCTGTTTAAACATATGCATTCAGGGAGCCATCAGGAATTCTGGTGAAGATGGGTAAGCATCTTCCTCCTTTACTGTGTACTAGACATCCTCCAAGTTGGAGCACCAGAAAATGCTTTGAGATGTGAGATGAAAGTGAAATGAAAAATCTTTCATTTTTCTTAAATTATCTGTAGGTGCTAAGACTCTAAAATATAAGTGGTATAAATAATAGTGATTCAATTACTATAACATATGTTTAGAAATATAATATTACTTATTTTTGAAATTCACTCTCTTCCTTGGCGCATCCATTCCTTTCTCTTCCCAATAATGTGAAAAGCCACACCACTGTTCTGAATTGTGTGTTTATGATTCCCTTGCCTTTCATCATAATTCCATGTGCGCTTTTCCTATATTTTATATAGTTCATTTTTATATGTACATGATGAAATTAGGCTTCCTGTATTCTCCTACAACTTGTGTTTCTCAATCATATCTAAGATCTTAAATATGTTTTTGTTGTTGTGCATAGCTGTAATGCATTCATTTTCAGTGTTGTATCACATTCTAGCCCATAAATACAGGTGAAACTTTTAGGTCATTCCTCTTTTAGTGGATAATAATGTTCTTTCCAGGTGTCTTCTAATGTATGACCATTGATATTCTTAAGCAGATCTCTTGGAGCATATGAAGAGCAAGAATTCCTCTAGGGTGTATTCTCAGGAGTGGAATTCTAAGTGTTTTACATATCTTCAAATTTATAACAATTTTTTCCCAGCTTGTTATTATATATTACATTATCATAAGTTATTTGTTCTTCTGAGTGTTCCATGTCTTTTCTAATAATTGACATTTTCAGGCTTTAATATTCTTCCTTATCTAGTATACATTTGAAATGACATCTTATTGTGGTTTAATTTTTGATTTCTAATTTCCAATTTGATTAAAGTAAAACTTTAAATATTATATTGGTGAAAAAGTTATTGCAGTTTTTGTCATTACTTTTAATGCACCAACCTAATAGTTACCAGTTGTTGCTTCCTATGTAGGGGTTCAACAAGATTTTTTTCTATTTCTTAGTTTAATCACTTATCTTTTCCTTGTTGAGTTACAGACATTATTTATTTATAATATATACAATATGATACACAACCATTTATATCCATTATAACTTAAAATATGTTTTCCTGATTTATTGGTTGTTTTTTGGTGTGTTTTATTGTTTTTGTATGAGCAGAATTCCTTAATTCCCAAACAATGATCTGTATGGTTTTTGGTTTAATATATTTTTAAAGAAATCCTTTTTAGCCCTGAAGCAATAAGTACGTATTCCTATACTGTCTTCTCAAAGCTTTACAGATTAGTTGTTCAAAGCTTTAGAATTTAGTTGTTCACATGTAATTTTGTAGTTAAGATAATATTTATTTTTGTCTCTGACATCAAGTAGTGGTTTAGTTTTTTGTTTTTTTGTTTTTTTTCTATATGGACAATTCGTTGTTCTAGCAACAGTTATTAAAGATTCTGTCTAATACACAGTAATTTAGAAAATCAGCTCTGCTTTAATCAAGTTCTCAAGTTTATATTTCCAAATATCTATTACTGATCTATATTCTGTGTTCATGCATCTATCTGTCTTGCCTTGGCCAATACTACAATTTAATTTTTAGCTTTATAATGACATCTAATACATGGTAAAGTGAAGTAATTTATATTGTTATTTTTCTTTCTAGTGTCTGTTATTCTTAGTTCATTTTAGTGTATGTATGTTTATAGATTCAGTTTCTAAATTTCTAAAAAATTGTTGTTTTCAAATTGCATTTGAATCTATATTGAATTAAGAAAAAATATTTTATTCAAAAATTTAGTTTTAAATCAATGAGCATAGTTTATTCACTGAGTTTTTCCTTATGTGAGTTTTCTTGAATGTAATTCTATAAAGTTTTACAACATTTAAAAAAATATCTTGGATGTTATTTGTTACATTTATTCCTAGATATTTTGTTTTCGGTGCTACCAAATAAATCCTTAAAAATTATTTGTTTCTGATATTTGGAAATACACTTCTTTAAAAATTAAAATTTTTACTGATATATAATACTCATACATGATAGAATACAAATAAGTATGTAGTTCAATGATTTTAACATTTGAATATTATGTGTTGATTTTTAAAAATGGAGTAATCTTGTTAAATTATTTTTAATTTTAATAGTTATATTTTCAGTTTTTTAATTTAATTAATTTATTTTTAATTTACTTTAAGTTCTGGGATACATGTGAAGAACATACAGGTTTGTTACATAGGTGTACATGTGACATGGTGGTTTTCAGCACCCATCAACCCGTCATCTACATTAGGTATTTCTCCTAATGTTATCCCTCCTCTAGTCCCCTACCCTCTGACAGGTCCTGGTGTATGATGTTCCCCTCCCTGTGCCATGTGTTCTCATTGTTCAACTCACACTTTTGAGTACAAAGAGGAGCTGGTACCGTTCCTTCCAAAAGTATTTCAAACAATAGAAAAAGAAGGACTCCACCCTAACTCATTTTATGAGGCCAGCATCATCCTGATACCAAAAGCCGGCAGAGACACAACAACAACAAAAAATTCAGGCCAATATCCCTGATGAACATCAACACAAAAATACTCAATAAAATACTAGCATACTGAATCCAGCAGCACATCAAAAAGCTTATCCACCATGATCAAGTTGGTTGCATCCTTGGGATGCAAGCCTGGTTCAACATATGCAAATCAATAAACATAATCCATCCCATAAACAGAACCAACAACAAAAACCACATTATTATCTCAATAGATGCAGAAAAGGATGTTGATAAAATTCAACACTCCTTTATGCTAGAAACTCTCAGTAAACTAGATATTGATAGAACGTATCTCAAGATAATAAGAGCTATTTATGACAAACCCACAGCTAATGTCATAATTAATGGGCATAAACTGGAAGCATTCCCTTTAAAAACTGGCACAAGACAAGGATGCCTTCTTTTACTACCCTTGTCAACATGGTATTCTGGCCAAATAACTTAACTTTAAAATTAATTTTTAATCCCAAAATATTAATTAAATTATTTTTTCTGATATTTATTGATGATCTATTATAATCTTCTCATCATACTAAATTTGAACACTGTGTTCAGCATTAGAGAGAGTTCTAGTCAACTTAATTGAACTATGTATTTTGAAATATATTCTTGTGGTTAAAAATGTGCTGTTTTACTTTTATCAAAAAATACCACTTTTTGTTATTCAGTTTTATATTTTTATGTATTTTATTACCATTTTTATCAAAAATTTTACCACTTATATTCAGCTACAAAGAGTAAGCCATTAACCCATATATTTTTTTAAAACACTTCAGATTAATTTTCTATCTCAGCAGGCATATAGGCAGGAAATTCTTAGTTGATCTTTTCCCCTCCATTTATTGCTGCTAGGAATTTATCACCTTTCCTGACTCATAGACTCTCAAGATATTGCCTACTCTCTAGTTCCCAATGGTTTTCTTCTTTGCTTAAATTTTCTCTTGAGCTCCATTTTGCAACTAGATCAATTTTGCTGTCAGCAGCTTGTCCTGTCACTATAGAGAATGTCTCAAATAATGTACTTTTGCCATTAAGCCTAATTCTGTGTAAATTTCAGTTTCTTCTAACATACTTTAAATTTTTACAATCAAATAGTATGTTTACTTTGTTTACCTCTTTTTAAACTATTATCTTCTAGTTTACGCCTGGTTTAGAGTACACATCATTAATTTTCTGAAAATAAAAGTGAAATTCTAAATTACTTTTTCATGCTGATATTTTTAATACATAGTCTATTGGCCATTTACACTAGACTTTATTTGTTTTATCTTATTAATTTAATGTCCCCTGCCTTACTCCAAGGAGGATTTAAATTGCTTTAGGAGTTTAGGTAGTTATTTTTTAGTCTTGTCCAGAATAATAATCTTTGGGGATACCATTATTTTTCTGAAAAGTGTAATCTGTGTTCTATAGAACTGACTTGAAAAAGGCCTCATGTAACACATCTATTATAATATTTGGATGACAGTACTGATTTTGCATATATATAGATATCCACTTCTTTATTTTACATATTAATTATACACCAATCAAAACTTATAGTAAAATGAAAGCAAACCTCTTCAAAATACACTTTTGTATTTCCCACAGAGACCAATTAGTTTTATTATACCAAGACATTCCTGAAATTTATGTGAAAACATTGAAAGATGAGTTATCAGAAAGAATTACAACTCATTCCCTCCGGATTTAATTATAGGATATAACTCAAAATACAAGGCAATGCCTGTAGAAGAGAAGCAAATCTCTTTGGATTTGAGTAGAAGTTAGCTGTGTCACATTTCTCCTCTTTGTATTTCACCTGAAAAATTGTTCATTAAATAGAAACTACACATTTTTTTGACAAAGTACATATTATATGGTACCTCCCTGATTGTAATATTCATTAGTTTTATATGTCAGGACTGTTACTGAAGAAACGGAATTGCAATAAAACTACAAACCAATGGTTGATTTTATAGTCAGTTACACATGTCTAAATCAACTACTGGCACTTTCATTTATCATATGCCTTAATTCTCCTTTTCACTCTTTCCTAAATTGTTGTATTTTCTTAGCTAAGTTACTTATACATATTAGCACCAGGTTTGAAGACCGTTAAAGTAACAGGATGTGTTTCTCTTTACAAATGTTAAGCTTATTGTTAAATAATAATAGGTCATTGTACACAACTTTTTGTACCCTATAAGCTATTCTCTTTAACGTAACATAAAATCAAAATTGCTTAAATTAACACACTGATGAACAGTCATACACAGATATGCTTTTTCACCAATCAACTGCAGAATATTCACAGTAAAGAAATCATCAATATAAAAAAATGGGACAAAAATAATTTTGTCAGTAAAAATCCTAATACTATATTTTATTCCTGTTTTTTTTTTCTTTTTAGTTATTAGAGACAAATTAAATTATTTTGAGTTGAAGGAAAACATTTATTCTCATTTTTATATGTGCAAGGGGTGGCTGAAAATCGCTTGGACAAGGTGAATGGTCTCTTCATGTTCCATTATGAGACCCAGGCAATGTAGGACATATTCCGCTCCTGGCAAACCGTAACATCATGATAGAATCCAAGCCCTGTCTCTACTTGCATCAACCTCATTACCTTCTATAAGCCAAAGTAAGTCACATGGCCAATCTCAGCATTAGCACAGGAGGAATTCTATTTCACTCCCAGTAAGAAAGAAAAGACAGCAAAATTTTCTGAAAAATAATCCAAATGATCATTTGTATACATTTATTCCATATTCTCTGCCTTGACTTTCTTTTGTAAAATATGGTTTTGCTTCAAGACTTTTATTCCATAGATGTCTTATTCCATCAAATTGATTTTTATTGTACTGCATGATTTCTTTCTTTCTTTTCTTTTTCTTTTTTTTTTTTTTTTTTGAGACAGAGTCTCGCTCTGTCGCTAGGAGCCAGGCTAGAGTGCAGTGACATGATCTCGGCTCACTGTAACCTCCACCTCCCAACTTCAAGCAGTTCTCCTGCCTCAGCCTCCCAAGTAGCTGGGACTATAGGCAGGCACTACCATGCCCAGCTAATTTTTGTATTTTAGTAGAGACGGGGCTTTACCATGTTGGCCAGGATGCTCTCGATCCTTTGACCTTGTGATCTGCCTGCCTTGGCCTCCCAAAGTGCTGGAATTACAGGCGTGAGCTATGGCGCCCGGCCAGATTATATATATTGTGATTATAAATATACAGTAACTGTTCAATGTTATTAATCTAAAATGAATACATTTAATGAGCTTCTTTTCAAACATTTTTACTCTCCTACTTTTTCTTTCATTCATGAATGTATCTGTTACATTCATTTCAAAAACCTATTTTATGTAAGACTATTTACAACTTCATGAAACTATGCTTTGAACTGAGACAGCTTTGGAGATACACGTGTGATTTCACCAATAATTAATTTAGAATTTTCTTACTCTAAACTAATATTGAATTATGGCTTTGAGAATCTATTTTATCTGTCTATCTTCTATCTATGCCTATTCTCCTCATACTTTATATTTTTTAACCAGTATGACTTTTAAAGATACAGTCTGGTGATATGGCTTATATCTAGATGAGAACAATTATATAATTTATTTTTTCTCCATTTTGAACATTAAATGATTCTCAAATAAAATGAAGGTTTATATAAATCCTGTTCAAAGCTTCCACCAAAGATGGAGCTTGTAATTAAGCAAATCAAAATTTATAGTTCTTTGTCAGGTAATTATTATTTTGCTCTTTGTAGGTAAGAGAGACAATATATTTCGGAGAAGCAATTTCCAAGGTAAGTGGTATTTTGCTCCAGAAAATGTGATTTATAATGTGTAACTTTTATAGAGATTTTCCCACTCATTGTTTTTTTATTTGAGGCATTAGAGGAACCATTACCTTTTGGGTCTTTCTCCCAACTTTTGATACTGGTACAATATTCTTGATGAATCTTTCCCTGGGCATAGAATAGCACATGGAAGGGTAGGGAAATTTTCTTATTTACCATTAAATTGGAGATTCTTGAAAAGAGTTATACTTTTTTCTAAGCTTCTGCTTTAACTTGAAAAATTGTTTCTCTCCTGTGTGGTACCTATTATTGATTGACTAAGTAGTTGTCGAATATTTGGTTGGCTAATAAAATGGAACCTATAAAGGTCACTGGTGATATTTACTTCAGCCACAGTCTTCAGGAAAAAATGAGAAACAAGTGTGATATTCAGGAATCTGCTTACCTTGTTATCTCCTCTTAAGTAGAGATTTTCCAAACCCATTAGAGAGAGATTATTGCTATGTATTTTAACACCTCTCATGGCTCTAATATATTATATAGTATTCTAGAACCAGCCCACCAAAACAGAAAAGGGATGCCCAATCCTTTCTCCTTCCATATATGAGTAAAGCAGTGGTATTAAGATGTAGTCACATAGAGAGATGTACCTTCTGAACTTGAATGAAGGAGATAATATTGATTATTAGAAATAGAAGAATCTGGCCAGGTGTGGTGGCTCACACCTGCAATCCCAGCACTTTGGGAGGCAAAGGCAGGCTGATCACCTGATGTCAGGACTTTGAGACCAACGTCAGGCATGGTGGTGTATGCCTTTAATCTCAGCTACTTGGGAGGCTCAGGCAAGAGAATTGCTTCAATCCAGGAGGCGGAGGTTGCAGCGAGCCGAGATAGTGGCATTGCACTCCAGCCTGGGCAGCAACAGGACTAGACTCCATCTCCAAAAAAATAAAAAAAATCACAAAAAAGAAAAGAAATAGGACAATCTAGTGTCCCAGTACAAAATAGATTCAGTGATATAAGTATTAGGAAGAGTATCATCTTTCATAACTATAAAATCTATGTTGGTCATATCTTTCTCCTGTTACTACAGTTTCTCTCTTATACACAAACATATGTATTATTTATCTGTTTTACTCATCAGATGCTAAATGAGACGAAGATATAAGAGAGCCATCCACATACTGATGTTGATACTTGCTATTTCTAGTTTCTAAAATTCCCAATTTATGTAAATCTTGGCACTCCCACTGGTCTCTTGCAATTTTGCTTGAAGTCACTCTTTCTTGCTGCTTTCCCAATGATTACAAATTACTGAGAGCATCAGTTTAAATTATGTGTTATTTCTACTAAACATACATACTTCCATTACCACAAAATTTATATTACCAAGACGGCCAGATAGAAGCTTCCACCAATTATCCTCCCCGCAAGAATATGAAATTTAAAAACTACCTACACAAGAAAGCACCTTTCTGAGAACCAAAAATCGGGTGGGCCATCACCTGGTTTTAATTTGATATCGCTGAAAGAGACACTGAAAAGAACAAGAAAGATAGTCTCAAATTGCTGATATCACACCTCTTCCACTCCTCAGCAGAGGCTGCATGATATGGATAATCTGTATGCTTGTGGAGGAGAAGTGCGGTGATTGGTAGGACTTTGCGTTGGAATTCAGTGCTGCCCCATAACAGTAGAAAGAAACACTTTGTAGAACTCAGCTGATACCCACAGAGGGGGCATTTAGAACAGCTCTAGCTGAAGAGAAATTGTCCATCTTCTTGCTTGGAACTTGAGTTTCAGCAAGCCTCACCACTGCAGGCCAAGGTGCTCTGGTGTTCCAATTAAACTTGAAAGGCAGGCTGGGTGGAGTGGCTGATTGGGGGCAGTAGCTCAGGCCTGTAATTACAGAATTCTGGGAGGCCAAGGCGAGTGGATCCCTTGAAGTCAGGAGTTTGAGACCAACTTGGCCAACATGGCAAAAACCCATCTCTACTAAAAAATACAAAAAAAATTAGCTGGACATGGTGGTGTGCACCTGTAATCCCAGCTACTAGGGAGGCTGAGACAGAAGAATTTCTTGAACCCATGAGGCGGAGGTTGCAGTGAGCTGAGATCGTGCCACTGCAGTCCAGCCTAGGAGACAGAGCAAGATGCAAGACTCCGTTTCAAAAAAAAAAAAAACAAGAAAAGAAAAGAAAAGAAAGAAAGGCAGTCTAGGCCACAAGATCTGTAACTCCTAGACAAGACCTAGTGCTGTGTGGGGCTGAGAAACTGTGGACGTGGGAGACAAGTGACCTAGTGAGATACAAGTAGGGGTAGGCCGAAGGAGTACTTGTGCAACCCCTCTCCCAACTCCTGGCAGCACAACTCACAGCTCCAAAAGAGATTCTTTCCATCTGTTTGAGAAAAGGAGAAGGAAGAGTAAATGGAATTTTGTTTTGCAACTTGGATACCAGTTCAGTCACAATAGAATGGGGCACTGGACAGAGTCCTAAAGCACCCATTTCATGCCATTGCTCCTCGTCTTTTACAGATATTCAGTGAAAAAGAAAGAAACCCACTGCTTTGAAGAGAAAGATCATATTCGGACATAATTTATCACCTACATACTAAAGAGCCCTTGGGCTCTGAATGATCAGCAGCATTAGTCAGTTAGTACATGCCATGGGCCTTAGATGACACTCTGAGACGTGCTGGCTTCAGGTGTCCCTCAGCATATTCACAGCTGTGGTGGCTATGAGGAGACACTGCTCTGCTAGAGAAAAGCAGAGAAAAGAGAAAAGTGATTTTGTCTTGCAGCTGCAGTGGGGCAGAGTACTAAGTGGGCTCTTGGGGTCACCAGTGCCAGGTATTGGCTCTTGGATGGCATTTCTGGACCTTTCCTGGACCAGAGGAGAGCTCACTGCCCTGAAGGGTAAATCTAGGCCTGGCAACATTTGGCCTGGCAATCAACACCTGACTGAAGAGACCTTGGGCCTTGATTAAACATTGGTGGTAGCCTGGTAGTATTCCCTGTGTAATTGTGGTGGCAGTGGCCATGAAGCAAGGATCTTCTGCTTGTGGAAAGGGGAAAAGAGGATCCTCTGCTTGTGGAAAGGGGAAAAAAGAAAATAATTTTGTCTTTTGGTGTGTCAGCTCAACCATGGTAGAATAGAGCATCAGGTCAATTCCTAAGGTTCTGGACTCCAGGCACGGGCTCCTGGATGGCATCTCTGGACCTACCTGGGCTTGGGTTATGGGGGACTTTCCACCCCAAAGAAAAAGAGGCAAGCCTTGTTGGCTTTGTCATCTGCTGACTGTAGAGCCCTAATATTTTGAACAAACATCGCTGTTAGTCAGGTAGTAGTTATAACAGGCCCTGGATGAGACCCAGTGCTGTGCTTTCTTCAGATCTGACACAGTGCAGTCCCAGTGGTGGTGGCCACAGCATCTTGGATTGCCCCTCCCACAGTTCCAGGCTCAGCACAGAGAAAAATACATCATTTGTTTGGGGGAATGTAAGAGAAGAGAACAAGAATTATCTGATAATCTACAGAATTCTTCTGAATCTTTTTAAAAGAGTATTAAGGTAGTACCTTTGAGTCTGAAAGAGCCAAGCATTACTGGGCTCGAGGTGCCCCATAGTGCAGATACAGTTGCAGTGACTGAAGTTGTCACTTCACCCAAGTCTCTTTGAATACCTGGAAAGCCTTTCCAAGAAGTTCGGCTACTACAAATAAGCTCAGACAATGAAGCCCAGACAATGAAGACTACAAAAATTCCCAACTCTTCAATGCACAGACACTGACAAATATCCCAAAGCATCAAGGCCATCTAGGAAAACATGATCTCACCAAATAAACTAAATAAGGCACCAGAGACTAATCCTGGAAAGATAGATGTTTCAGACAGAGAGTTGAAAATTGCTGTTTTGAGGAAATTCAATGAAATTCAAGATAACACACAGAAGGAATTCAGGATCCAATCACACACATTTTACAAAGTAATTGAAATAGTTAAAAAGAATCAAGCAGAGATTCTGGAGCTGAAAATGCATTGACATACTGAAGAAACGCATCAGCATCTCAATTGAAGAATTGATCCAGCAGAAGAAAGAATTAGGGACTTTGAAGTTAGGCTCTTTGAAAATATACAGACAGAAGAGAGAATAAAAGAATAAAGCAGAATGAAGCATGTCTACAGGTTCTAGAAAATAACCTCAAAAGAGAAAATCTAAGATTTATTAACCTTAAAGAGGAAGTAGACAGAGACATAGGAGCAGAAAGTTTATTCAAATAGATAATAAAACAGAATTTCCAAAACCTAGAGCAAGATATCAATATTCAAGTATAAGAAGGTTATAGTACACAAAGAAAAGTTGACCCAAAGACTACCTCAAGGCATTTAATAATCAAATTCCCAAAGGTCAAGGATAAAAAAAGGTTCCTAAAGCAGCAAGTTAGAAGAAACAAACAACATACAAAGGAACTCCAATACATCTGACAGCAAACTTTTCAGTAGAAACCAAACTTTTCAGCCCTGTCCGCCTTTCTAGTAACTGCTGGCCTAATCATATGATTTCATTTCTACTACACTCTTCTCCTTACTGCAGGACTACTCGATAGCGCAATAACAATATTTCAGTGATGATGTCATGTCGTCCGAGAGAGCACATACCAAGGCCACCACACTTTACCTGTTCAAAAAGGCCTCCGATATGGAATAATCCTATTTATTATCTCAGAAGTTTTCTTTTTTGCCTGTTTCTTCTGAGCACTTTACCACTCTAGCTTAGCCCTAACTCCACAAACAGGAGGACATTGACCCCCAACAGATATTTTTCCCCTTAACCCTATAGAGTTACCACTTCTAAATACAGCTGTTCTACTTGCATCAGGAGTAACAATTACTCGAGCACATCACAACCTAATAGAAACTGACCGAGAAGAATCAGCTCAAGCACTATCTATAACTATTGCACTAGGTGCTTATTTTACCTATTTACAAATGTCAGAATACTCTGAAGCTTCCTTTACTATTTCTGACAGAATTTACAGTTCTACATTCTTTATATCTACAGGCTTTCATGGCCTCCACGTTATTATTGGGACCACATTTCTCACCACCTTACAGTAGAGAGTGGCATGACATATTTAAAATGCTGAAGAAGAAAAAAAAAAGATTTATCCTAGAATAGAACATACAATGAAAATATTCTTCAAAAAA
Organism: Plecturocebus donacophilus; assembly: GCA_004027715.1. Taxonomy (NCBI): domain Eukaryota; kingdom Metazoa; phylum Chordata; class Mammalia; order Primates; family Pitheciidae; genus Plecturocebus; species Plecturocebus donacophilus. Next base: position 18,361 of record PVKP010019080.1, on the reverse strand, counting down.
GAAGGAGAAATAAAAAACGTCTCAAACAAAAGCTGAGAAACTCCATCAACACCAGACCAGACCTACTAGAAATGCTAAAGGGAATTCTTCCATCAGAAAGAACAGAATATTAATGAGCAATAATAAATCATCTGAAGGTACAAAACTTATAGGTAATAGTAGGCATGCAGAAAAACACAGAATATTATAACATTGTAATTGTGATGTGTAAACTACTCATATCCTCAGTAGAAAGATTAAAAGATAAACCAATTGAAAATTAAAATTACAACAACTTTACATAAACAGTACAAGGAGATACAAATATAAAGAGCAACAGGTTAAAAAGTGAAGAGACAAAATGTAGAATTGTTATTGATTTTCTCTTTTCATGTTTGTTTCTGTATGAAATTCATGTAAAATCATCAGATTAAAATAAAAAATATTATTTGCAAGCATCATGGTAACTTCAAATTAAAAAAAATACAGAGGATACACAGAAAAATAAAAATCAAGAAACTAAATCACATAACCAGGGAATAAAGAGCAAGAAACTAACTTTGATAAACAGAGAAAATCACCCTCACTAAAAGGAAGACAGGAAAAAAAAAAAAAGGAAGACAAGACCAGAAAACAGTCAGAACACAAATAACCAAAATGTCAGGAGTAAGCCTTTACTTATCAATAAGTAAGATGATATGATCTTACATTTTAAAAAAAACCTGAAGATTACACACAAGAGCTATTAGAACTGATAAACTCAGTAACATTGTAGTATACAAAATCTACATACAAAAATTAGTAGCATTTCTATATGCCAACAGTGAACAATCTGAAAAAGAAATCAATAAAGTAATCCTATTTAAAATAGCTACAAATAAAATTAAATCCCAAGAATAAAATTATTCAAAGAAGTGAAAGATCTCTACAATGAAAACCATAAAACACTGATAAATAAATTGACAAGGGCACTAGAAAATGAAAAAATACTTTATGTTCATAGATTGGAAGAATAAATATTGTTAAAATGTCTCTACAGCACTGAATCTGCTGATTCAATGAAATCCCTATCAAAATACCAGTGACATTCTTCACAAAAATAGGAAAAAGAAAACAACTGTAAAATGTATATGGAACCACAAAAGACCCAGAACAGCCAAACGTATCTTGAGCAAAAATAACAAAACTGGAGGAATCACATTACCTGATTTCAAATTGTACTACAGAGCTATATTAACTAAAATAGCATAGTAGTGGCATAAAAACAGACACATAGACCGATGGAGCAGAATAGAGAACCCAGAAACAAGTCCATACATCTATGGTGCATTCATTTTTAATAAAATGCCAACAACATACATTGAGGGGGAAAACAGTCTCTTTAATGAACAGTGCGGATGAAACTGGATATCCATATGCAGAAGAATAAAACTGGACCCCTATCTCTTGCCATATACAACAGTCAAATCCAAATGGATTAAAAACTTAAATCTAAGATCTCAAACTATGCAATCACTAAAAGAAAACACTGAGGAAAGTCTTCATGTCATTGGACTGCACAAAAATATCTTGAGCAATTCCCCACAGACACAGACAACCGAAACAAACAAACAAAAAAATGGACAAATGGGGTCACATCAAGTTAAAAAGCTCTACACAGCAAAGAAAACAATCAACAAAGTGAAGATACAACCCACAAAATGGGAGATAATATTTGTAATATTTATCTATAAAGGGATTAGCAATTGGAATATATAAGGAGCCCAAACAATTGTATAGAAAAATAATCTAATATTCTGATTTAAAAATGGACAAAAACTCTGAATAGACATTTCTCATAGGAGGACAAACAAATAGTAAACAGGTAAATAAAAAGGTGCTCTACTGATCATCAGAGAAATGAAAATCAAAACTACAGTAGAATATAGTCTCACCTCAATTAAAATGGCTTTTATTCAAAAGCAATAACTGATGTAGTCGAGCATATGAAAAAAGGGGAACCCTCATACACTATTGGGAGGAATGTAAATTAGTACAACCACTGTGCAGAACAATATGGAAGATCCTTCAAAAACTAAAAAGTGTAACTACTATGCGATCCAGCAATCCCACTGCTAGGCATATACTCCAAAGAAAGGAAATTAAGATATTGAAGTGATATCTGCAGTCCCATGCTAATTGCAGCACTGTTCACAACAGACAATATTTGGAAGCAACCTATGCCCATCAACAGATGAATGGATAAAGAAAATATGTACATATACACAATGTAGTATCATGAAAAATGTGTTTCTTGTATTTGCAACAACATGGATGAAACTGGAGGTCATTGTGTTAAGTGAAATAAGTCAGGCACAGACAGACAAACTTTGCATGTTCTGAATTGTTTGGGGAAGCTAAAAATTAAAATAATTGAACTCATGGAGATAGAGTAGAAGGATTACCAGCAACTGGGAGGGGTTGCATAGTGGAGGATGTGGGGATGGTTAATGCATACTAAAAATAGAAAGAATGAATAAGATCTAATATTTTTGATAGCGCAACAGGGTGACTATAGTCAATAATAATTTATTTGTACATTTTTAAATGACTAAAAGAGTCTAATTGGATTGTTTGTAACACAAAGGATAAAGGGTTGAGGTGATATATATTCCATTTACCTTAATGTAATGATTGTTATGCATTGCATGGCTATATCAAAATATTTCATGTGCTTCATAAGTATATACACCTATCATGTACCCACAAAAATAAAATATAAGAATTTAAAAAGGCAACTCTACAATATCAGCCTATTTTAACTGTATGTAAAGAGATGCCATAAAAGAAAAAAAGAGCAGATTAAATTACATTCTGTTTATTTGTGTCTAAGTGCAGTTCAGTTCACTTTGCCTTACTTTCCTTTTATTTTGTCTGGCTCTGGTAATGTGCTTGGCAAATGTCAGTTATTAAATACATACCTGTTGAATGAAAATTATTTAATCTCTAAAATTGGGAATCTTGAAAAGTTTTATTTTCAATTTTGAGTTTACTAATATTTTCATCCTACTCATTATTGCTTTTTCTTACCCTGAGCATTTTTCAAGATCTGTTATACTGAAAAGGTAGAAGGAAATACCATTTAAAGAAAAAAATAGATGTGTACATCTTGGCTACCTGTGAAGGATATAGACATTTCTTGTGTGTAATTAGAATTTTAATTTTCAAAAATCTGAGCCAGAGAAATGGAGTTATGGGACAGCTCACAAAAGTAAGGACAACTGAAGAATTGCTCTTTGAATAGCATGCAAGTAAAAAAAGCCAATGTGCTAGGGTAAGCAAGGTGGGGGAGGGTGTCCTGAAGATGAAAATATTAAAAACTATAAATAAGTAGCTATTCAGAGGAATGCAGAGGTACAGCAATACAGCATAAAGTGAATTGTATTGATTCATTTTTAAAGAACTTCTGAATAGCAAACAAACTATCATCAGAGTGAACCTACAACCTACAGAATGGGGAAAACGTTTTCCAGTCTATCAATCTGGCAAAGTCTAATATCCAGAGTATACAAGGAACTGAAATAAATTTACAAGCAAAAAAAGCAACCCCATGAAAAAGTAAGCAAAGGATATGTACAGACACTTCTCAAAAGAAGACATTCATGCAGCCAACGAACATATGAAAAAAGTACATCACTAATCATTAGAAAAATGCAAATCAAACCACAATGAGATACCATCTTACTGCAGTCAGAGTGACGATTATTTAAAAAAATCAAGAAACAACAGATGCTGGTGAGGGTGCCAAGAAAATGGAATATTTTTACACTGTGGGTGGGAATGTAAATTAGTTCAATCATTGTGGAAGACAGTGTGGTGACTCCTCAAAGATCCAGAAGAAGAAATACCATTTGACCCAGAAATCCCATTACTAGGCCCAAAGAACTATAAGTTATTCTATTATAAAGGTACATGCACGTATATGTTCATTGCAGCACTATTCACAATAACCGAGGCATGGAATCAACCCAAACTCCCATCAACAATAGACTGGATAAAGAAAATGCAGCATATATATCCTATGGAATACTATGCAGCCATTAAAAAGAATGAAGTCATGTCCTTTTCAGGGGCATGGGTGAAGCTGGAAGCCATCATCCTCAGCATACTAACACAGGAACAGGAAATCAAACACCACATGTTCTCACTCTTAAGTGGGAGCTGAAAAATGAGAACATTTAGACACCTGGTGGGGAACAACACACCCTGGGGCCTGTCAGGGGTAAAGGGGAGGGGAGGCATGAGGAAGAATAGCTAATGGATGCTGGGCTTAATACCTAAGTGATGGGTTTATAGGTGCAGCAGACCACCATGCACATATTTTCTTATGTAACAAACCTGCACAACCTGTACATGTATACTGGACCTCAAAATAAAAGTTGAAAATTTAAAAAGTACAAAAAAAAAAAGAAGTAAAATTTTTAATCATTGTTGACTTTATATTTGTAGAAATTGAAGAAAGTTAGAATTTTAAAAGTATGCTTAGTCTTCAGGCATTGACGTTTGAGGAGGTGGAAGTAGAATTCACATAGTCATGGATCATGGGCCACATAGACCACCTTATCTTTCTGTAAATATTGTTCACTTTTTCATGCCTGCTAGCAAAAATTGATGGAATCATTTTGGAACTATCAAGTGTTATAGCTTTTGGATGCATGGTACCTGGACATATTTAATAGAAAATCAGAAACACAGGAATGGAAACACAAAATGCTCTTGTACATTGACATGTTTGTGGGTCATCAGTTTCTAGGATATATTAAAAGCAAAAGGGTATAACAAGACAAGGAATTATCATATTGTAAAATGGAGCAAAGAAGACATACCTTATAGAGGGGAATAAAATCAAGTGGCCAGAATAGTAGGAAAATATACAGAAAAAATTGATATTAAATCATTAGCATCAAATTAGGCCACACATTATAGAGGAATTAAAAATGGTCATTAATAATTAGAAGATTATGAATGATTGTAGCAAGAGGGATTTCAGTAAAACTATAATAGAAATCAAATTTCAGTGGTTGTAGAAACTAGTAGAAGAAAAAAATAGAAATCAGAACAGTGATGGTAAAACTATTAGAAAATACTAATGCTTAGAGGGCATTAAGGGAAAAAAAAAAGAACTAGTATACTACTCCCTGTATATTTTCATTTTAATTATAATTTTCTTTGCATTGAAAACTAGTATCTAGATAAAATTGTATGCATCACTAACACCATAGTAAAAAAGAGTGAAGCAATTAAAAATATATATATTTGCGGTTAGCTTACCAATTAGCCAAAAAATAGAAGAGTATTTCTACTCCTAGCTGAAAGACTAGATTCTTATGACAGGTACATTGCAGAGGGGTGCCACAGAGAAGAATCACATTTATCAGAGTGAAGAAAAAGCAGGGAAAATGAAGCTCTCAAAGTTTTACTTTAAGTTTTAGTATTATTTTGCCTCTATTTGTACAGTTCAGTAGCTAAGTATATAACTCATTTGTATAAAATTAATAGCACTGTCTTCCTCTTACAACACTGAGGTAACTTTTTTTTTTCAACTAATTTTCTGTGGTCGTTTCACTCAAAAAGCACTTGAATGAGTATTTGATTATACTAGGTATTATGTTAAAAATTGAGATTGTGTATGAAAACATGTACAATAGTCTCAGCCACCCTGAAACTTAGAATGTTGAAACATATTCATAATTAACTATAAAAGTGTGTGAAGAGTTCCACTGGTAAATGCTACATTATTTTTATTTTAGCTTTTTTGTTTGGTTTTTATGTATTTTTATTTTTAGTTAACACATTATAATTGTATATGTTTAGTGGGTACAGTGTAATGTACTGATACATACATATATTGGGTAATGGTCAAATTAGTGTAATTAGCATATCCATTACCTCCGACTTCCATTGTTCCTTTGTGATGAGAATATTAAAAAATCTTCTCATCTAGCTATTTTGAAATATGCAATACATTATTGTTAACTATAGTTACCCCACTGTGCAATTGAACACTAGAATTTATTCCTTCTGACTAACTGTAACTTTGTGTCAATTGACCAAATTCTCTCCATTTCCCCATCCCCAGGACCCTTTCCATCCTCTTCAGTCACGACTACTCTACTCTACTCTTATACCAGATCAAATAATTTAAACTCCACATATCATGTGGTAATATCATACAGTATTTGTTTTAGTGTGCTTGGCTTATTTCATTTAATATAATGTTCTCCAGGTTCATACATGTTGCTGCAAATGGCAGGATTTCATTCTGTCTTACGACTGAATAGCATTCCATTGTGTAAATATAGCATATTTTCTTATTCCATTCATTTGCCGATGGACTCTTAGGTTGATTCCATATCTTGACTGTTGTGAAAAATGATGCATTAAACATGTGTGTGCAGACATCTCTTCAACAAACTGATTTAATTCCCTTTGGATATATACTCAGGATTGTTGGATCATAAGGCAATTCTATTTTTAATTTTTTGAGGAACTTCTATACTGTCTTTCATGTTGGTTGTACTAATTTACATTCCAAAAAATAGTATATAAAAATATTCCTTTCTTTACATTCCTGCCAGCATTTCTTATTTTTGGACTTTTTGGTAATAGCCATTCTAACTGGGATGAGATGATATCACATTCTTACAATTTGTATGTCCTTGAAGATAGGTTATGTTAGGATTTTTAAAAGGTACTTGTAAATTTGTAAGTCTCCTTTTGACAAATGCCTATTCAGATTATTTGCACATTTTAAAATCATATTATTTGTTTGTTTGTTTGCTATTGAGTTAATTGAGTTACTTTTATATTCAAGATTTTAACCCATTGTGTGATGCATAGTTTGGAAATATTTTCTCTTATTTTCTAGGTTGCCTCTTTGCTCTGTTGATTGGTTCCGTTGTTGGCAGAAGCTTTTTAGTTTAATATAACATATTTGTCTATTTTTTGTTTTTGCTGACTGCTTTTATGGTCTTTTCCAAAAAGTCACTCTCCAGACTACATGCCCTACTAGGTGAAATGGTTTAGGACCTTGGTCTGGGCGTGACTTTTTGAAAAAGCCCTTAAAAACTTCTAGTAGTTTTATGGTTTGGGGTTTTACATTTATGTCTTTAGTCCCTTTTTAGATGATTTTTTAAGTGGTGATAGATAGTTTCATTCTTCTGTATATGGATATCCAGTTTTCACAGAACCAATTATTGAAGAAACTGTTTTTCCCCAATGTGTGTTCTTGGCATTTGTGTCAAAGACCAGTTAGGTGTGCATGCATGAATTTATTTCTGGGCTCTTTATTTCATTCCATTTTCTTCTATTTTTAGTCTGTTTTTACACCAATATCATGCTGTTATAGTTACTATAGTGTTATAATATATTTTGAAGTCAGGTAGAGTGGTGTCTCCTGCTTTGTTCTTTTTGCTAAAAATTACTTTGGGTATATGGAGACTTTTATGGTTCTACATGAATTTTAAGATAACTTTTCCTGCTTTTGTTAAGAGTTTCATTGATATTTTGATGGATATTTCACTGAATTTATAGATAATTTTGGGTAGCAAGGACATTTTAACAATATTTATTTTTTCAATCCATGACATAAGATATTTTTATACTTAATTACTTTGTAGAGATTTTTTGTAGTTTTCACTGTAGACTTCTTTCACCTTCTCAGTTAAATTAATTCCCAGGTAGTTTATATTTTTGGTCACTATTGTCTTTTCTTTGTTTCGTTCTGCCACTCAGGCTAGAGTGCTCGGCTCACCACAACCTCCACCTCCCGGGTTCAAGCGATTCTCCTGCTTCAGCCTCCTGAGAAGCTGGGACTACAGGCGTGCACCGCCACCCGCTAATGTTTTTGTATTTTTAGTAGAAACAGGGTTTCACCATATTGGTCAGGCTGGTCTTGAACTCCTGAGCTCATAATCTGCCTGCCTCAGCCTCCGAAAGTACTGGGATTACAGGCATGAGCCACCGTGCCTGGCCTGCTCACTATTGTAAATGGGGTTGCTTCCTTAATTTCTTTTTCACTTTCAGCAAATACAAATGGTATTGGTTTTTGTATGTCAATTTTGTATCCTGCAATTTTATTGAATTTATTTATTAGGTCTAACAGATTTTTTTTTTCATGGAGTTTATAGGATTTTATGTATATATGAAATACATGTTTATATAAAATATATATAAAATTGTGTGTGTGTGTGTGTGCGCGTGTGTGTAACATCATGTCACCTGCAAACAGGAACAATTTAATTTTCTTCTTTCTCATTTGGATGTCCCTTATTTCTTTTTCTTGCCTAATTCTATGGCTAGAACTCTTAGTGCTATGTTCAATAAAAGTAATCAAAGCAGGAATTCTTGTCTTATTCCATATTTTAGAGTAAAAGCTTTTCATTTGTGTATGACACTGGTGGTGTTTTTCTTATATAAGGCTTTATTGTGTTGAGGGATATTCCTTTTATATTTAATTCGTTGAGAGTGTTAAGATGAAGGAAAGTTGGACTTTATCACATGCTTTTTTCTTGCATTTATTGATATAATCATGTGGTTTTTGTACTTCATTCTGTTAATGTCACATTTATTGATTTGCGTATTTTGAACTATCCTCGCATCCCTGGGATGAATCCCACATGTACATAATGAATAATTGTTTTTGAAGTGCTATTGGATCCTGTTTGCTACTGTTTTGTTGAGAATTTTTGCATCTGTGTTTATCAAGAATATTGACGTAGTTTTTTTTTTTTTTTTTTTTTTTTTTTTTTTTTTTTTTTTTTTTTTTTTTTTTTTTTTTTTTTTTTTTTTTTTTTTTT
>PVKP010019079.1:0-43115 GCA_004027715.1 Plecturocebus donacophilus | reverse complement strand
AGGATATGAACAGACACTTTTCAAAAGAAGACATAGATGAGGCCAACAAACATATGAAACAATGCTCATCATCACTGATTAATAATCAGAAATGCAAATCAAAACCACATTGAGATACCACCTCACGCCAGTTAGAATGGTGATCATTAAAATATCTGGAGGCAACAGATGCTGGAGAGGATGTGGAGAAATAGAAACACTTTTACAGTGTGGGTGGGAGAGTAAACTAGTTCAACCATTGTGGAAGACAGTGTGGTGCTTCCTCGAGGACTTAGAAATAGAAATTCCATTTGACTCAGCAATCTCATTACTGGGTATATACCCAAAGGATTATAAATCTTTCTATTATAAAGACACATGCACACGTATGTTCATAGCAGCACTGTTTACAATAGCAAAGACCTGGAACCATCCCAAATGCCCATCGACGATAGACTGGACAGGGAAAATGTGGCACATATACACCATGGAATACTATGCAGCCATAAAATTGATGAGTTTGTGTCCTTTGTAGGGACATGGATGAATCTGGAAACCATCATTCTCAGCAAACTGACACAAGAACAGAAAATCAAGCACCACATGTTCTCAGTCATAGGTAGGTGTTGAACAATGAGAACACATAGACACAGGGAGGGGAGCATCACACACTGGGGTCTGTTGTGGGGGGCCAAGGGAGGGACAATAGGAGGGTGGGGAGGTCGGGGAGGGATAACATGGGGAGAAATGCCAAATGTAGGTGACAGAGGAATGGAGGCATCAAACCACATTGCCATGTGTGTACCTATGCAACAATCCTGCATGATCTGCACATGTACCCCAGAACCTAAAGTGCAATAAAAAAAAACAGGTATACAAATGATACATTCTGATTCTTTTAAATTATAATAGTCAAAATTATGCACACATGAAAATTAAGTTTCATGTGACTTCTATTTATGACATTCTTGTTATCAAAATCATTCTGACAAAAACTGCAATGTGTTCATAGATATGAACTGAACTATCACAAAAGTGTTAACACCCTGACTGTATCTTAAGTTAAATTTCAGAAAACATATGTATTTCTCCAAAATATTTTCTGTAATCCCATAAAGCAAATACAAAAGCATAGAGAAGGAGACAACCTTATTAACACCTCTTAAAAAGTATAGTCCCTAAATCAGCAATACTTTATTTTGTGGAACGGAAACAAAGATAAACAATGATTGGTTAATTTAGAAAAGTTCTATCCTACTAAAGAAGGTAACATTAGATAATTCATTTTAAATGCTTCATTGTGTATAGATAACATGAGATAGTTAGTTGGTCATTGTGAATAAGTAACCTACCAAAATAAAACATCTGAGTATATTTAATGCATTGTACTTAAAAAAAAATACAGGATAGAAACTTCCATGAGAAAATGATCACTTAATTGGTATAAAAATAGTAATTATAAACATATAATGAAATACTCTTCATCAGAAAGTATACATTTAAAATAATTCTTTAAATGAAGCTATTATAAAAAAACTTAAATATAGATAGAATTTTTAAATGACAGAGTTCTTTTTAATATGGGATGTATGGTTCAAAATTCTAGAAATTGACTTACCTATATAAAAACTCAAGTTTCTACATTTTTATATTACAAATATTGATAGAGTAAATTATTTGACAATTATAACAACAGATAGGATTTATTGTTTACAAAGTCATACAAAAGATTTTGCCTCTATCAATATGAATCCTATTTAAACATTCTTGTAATTCAGTAAAGAGTTAAAATGTTAAATTTGAGGCCCTGAAATACAGCATTTAAAGCTTTTGGATTTTTTGTATAATATAGTCTCCTGAATTTCTAATCTAAAACCAACTTTTAAGTTCAATTTTTCATTATTTTCTAATTGAAAAATAAAAACATTTGACTCAGATAATTCCTGTGATGTTAGTTTAACTATATGTCATATGTTTTGATATGTTTGAATGTTAATTTTGATGACTACTGGATCTAAATTATTTAGAGGACTATTTTAAATGACCAAGATAATACTGTGGCTTTGTTTGTTTCCAAAGGTGTTTACTTTTACTTTTACTCCTTATTTTATGATTTGTTTATAATTTATAATTTTTAGACGGTATTAGGGTCATTTATAATACAATATAAATCCTTGAAAACAAAATATATGATCTACTCTTTAGAGACTACAATACTTATGTATTATATATTGTTAATTATTTAATTCTAATTCTGTTGTCGCTTATTTGATCTGTGATGTGCAGAAAGAGTTTAAATATTTTGATGTATATTTCTTATTGAATTTCCTAAAGTTATTGTGTCTTATATTTTTATGCTGTTTTATTTGGAACTATGCTTTCGAGCATTACATGACTTGGATTTCATTTAATACTTTAGATTCTTAAGTCAATTTTATCCGCTATCAATATTGATTGCACTAGCTTTTTTATTGGTTATATTTGCCACATATATTTATACTCAAATTTTTACATTCAGAATTCTTAGGTGTATATCTTGTATTTTGTTTGTCCAAACTGAGGTTTTAATTAATTTAATACTTGATTTTAGCCCATTTTAACTTATGATCTTACCATATAAGTGTGATCATGAATGTCAGGCTGTTACATATTTATTGTATTTTTATTCTTTCTTATTATTTGAAATGTTTTATATACAGATATTTGCTGATTTAAATTTCCTCCCAATTTTTTCATATTTCCTCCCTCATTCTTTTATTTTGAAATGGATTTTTAAATTAGTTGCTTATACTTGAAATAATTTTATACTTATACCATTTCTTTTATGAATTATATGTCACATGGGCACTTGATTTTATAATAAGAGTTACCAGTCACCTCGATTCCATTGCCTATGTAATAATTTCAATTCCCTCCGCCACCCCTTCCAGTCTATGCCATAATAGGGTTCCTTTCAGAGTTTCTTATTGGGCACTAAATCTTGGTCCAATAGAGTACTTTATTTAGAAGGATTTTTCAAAAAGAGCTCATGGGTGCTATGTTCTCTAAATATTTTTATACTTTTAGATACCTGTTGTCATTATAGATGGATAAAATTTGGCTAAATATAAGATTCTTGGGTTACGTTCCAGAAAACTATAGATCAGCACTGTCCAATAAAACTTTCTGATCTGTACCTGCAATATCCAGTAAGTAGCTACTAGTTTTGTGTTGTTGTGATTGTTTGCTTAACGAATTTTGAAGCTCAACGATTGGGTGTATATGTAATTATTAATGGTACTGTGACAATTTTCTGATGATTTGGCCCTTTTATTATTACAATACTTTCTCTTTTTCACTTAGAACACTCTTGGTATTGTCTACTTTTATTATAGCAGATTTCTAATGTTTACTCTTTGCATGCTACTATTTTTTCCACCTGTTTAAACCAATTCACATCTTTACATTTCAAGTATGTTTCTTGTAACTGGCACATAAGGGGCCATGGGGAGAAATGGAAAGGTGTGATTACAAGGAATAACAAGGAAACTTTGGGTGGATGATGGTGTGCTTACTACCTTGAAGGTGGTAATGATTTTACAGGTGAAATTTATCAAATCTTACACTTTAAGTACACTTCATTTATTGTATATCAATTAACTCTCAATTAAGGTGTTCTGGGGAAAAAGAGAATCCACCTCTTTTACTTACTTGCTTCAGTTTCTTCTCAATTTAAAACAGGAAAAATTATAGTTTCTTTATAAGGCTGCAACCATGGTCAAAAGAAGCAATGCATAGCACTATTCACAATAGTCACGATATGGAAACAACCTACGCATCTGTTGATGAATGAATAGATAAATAAGATGTGATATATATACACAGTGGAATACTATTCAACCTTAAAATGAAGATTACTGTCCCACTTGTGACAATACGTATGAACCTTGGAGACAGTATGCTAAGTGAAGTAAGCCAGGCACATAAAGATAAATACTGTATAATCTCATTTATATGTGGATTTTTAAAAAGTCAAATTCATAGAAACAGAGAGTAAAAGAGTAGTTACCAGGGGGAAGGGTTGAGCAAAATGGGAAGAGATGTTGGTTAAAGGATACAAATGTCCAGTTATAACATGAATACAGTCTGGAAAACTAATGTACAATATTATGACTATACTTAATAATATTGTATTGTATACTTGAAATATGCTAAGAGAGTAAATCTAAAGTATTAGCACACACACAGGAACACACACGCAAACAGTAACTATGTGAGATAATGAATATGTTAATTAGCTTGATTGTGGTAATCATTTCACAAAATATATTAAAGCATCACATTTATACCCTAAATATATACAAATTTTGTCAGTTATAGCTCCATAAGGCTGGAGAAAAATTGAACAATACATGAGAAGCATCTAGAACTTGGTGAGTGCTCAGTGAATATTTGCTTTAATATTTTACATATTTTGGAGTTTCTGTTACATTGATTTATCATGTATACATCATTATTCAAATTTTTACAAAGCTATTACAGTTTCATAAATTACAAATACACCACTTAAACCTCCTTCTTTAATATTCTTGATTTCCTAAATATATTTTCTATTCTTGCTTAAGGGTTTTGGTTTTTTTCCCCCACGTTCTGTGGTCACCAACAGGATACCTTCGCTATTTTCATGAAAATTACATTAAATTTTAAATTATTTCAAAGAAGAAATGTTATCATTATTAATTTATTTTGGGTAATTAGCATTGTAATTTTATCAGAAAAAATAACTTTAATTATATTACAGAACTATTACTTCTCAAGATGATGTCAAACAAGTGTTTTAACTTAGTTTTTAAAATTAAATCTATTACTCAAAATTACTATACGAGTTTGGATTTGATACACTGATTAAATATGTGTAACAGAATCACCTGTTTTGAATTGAAAATTGCTTCTTTAATTGTTCTCCGTCTTATAGATCCTGCCATTCTAGTCTGCTTTGGAAACATTCTGTCAGGAGATGACAAGCCTCGCTGCATTTAGTTATTAGAAAATCATTTTTTCCCAGATTCCCACTGAAGTCAAACAAAAGACTAAGCATAAATTATGGGATACATCACTTCAAAAACTTATATTTTGCTGATCTTTGTATCATAGCTCACAGCTAGGAGTTAACATATCGAAAACTGTTCTTAATGAAGGCCAGCTAGTATTGCATCTCACCATAAAATTACAATAAAAGTGAGATTTTTAAATGTGCTCTTGGAACAAAATGATCAGTATATGTGAACTCAGCTTATTATGGCACCTGCTGTGGCTCTGACTGAAGCCAAGAGTCTGATAGATGAGCTTTGTCTCTTCGGGTCTTAGGGGCCTTGAAGTCACTTAGATGGATGACTGCTTATGGAGAACAACATAACATTTTTGTACAGGACAAGAAATCTAGCTTGGCGCCAATAGACTGCAGTCCTTGCCTAAACTCAATATTCAGATCATGACTATTTAATTTATCTGTCAATGACTTGCTCCTGATTTGCATTACACCTATTTGGCATCTCTATGCAGACAGTATAGTCTAGCAGTTTTGTATTCAACGTAATGGAAGACAAGTGTTCTAAGCATTTAAAGAAACATGTTTTTCTAATCCAATTTTTATTCCATTGAGACATTTATGTTTTAATTGATGCAGCTAGAATTCAGATATAGTGACATGTGAACTAAAACCCATTAATATTCCCATAACTTGGCAGTCCCATGGTGGTTTAAATTAACCTATGGGATTCAAGTGTTAAGCCAGCACATCAAACAAAAGAGAGTAAGAAAGAAAGGTACTTTTGAAGAGGTCTAATACTAATACAGAATACATTCTCAAATTTTATGTGATGGACTCCCCTTCATAACTAAACAGAATATAAGACCATACTCGTAAAAGCTTTTTGAAATGATATGCTTCTTCTAAGTTACGATAGAACTATGCTAAATTATGCATTTATTATATTAAATAATATTTGGCAAAGGCCCTGGATATGTTTTATTTTAATAATCTGTGTTTAAGATAAAATATAATTAACTTGCTTCCAACTGATGCCATGTAGGCCTAAAGCTTTGGTGAAATAATCAACAGACAAAATGATGGTTAGTATAATAAATTGTGATAAATGTATTAGTCTGCTTGGCTGCATGGCAAACTACAATATACTAGGATGATAAAATGAAAGAATTTATTTCTCACATTTCTGGAAACTAACAAGTCCAATATCAAGCCAGCTAAGTAAGTTTCATTCTGAACCATCTTCTCTTGGCTTGAAGAGAGCCACCATCCACTGTGAACTCACATGACCTCTTATTTGTGCATATGCTCAGAGAGAGAGCAAGCTCTCTGATGTCTTTTCTAGGAAAGACACTAAGCCCATCAGACTGAGGCCCCATCCTCATGGTGTCATCTAATCTTTATTACTTCCCCAAACCCCAATCTCCAAATACTCACGTTGGCTCTTAGAACTTCAACATATAATTTTATTTTATTTTGTTTATTTTTGCTGCAAGGTCTCACTCTTTCAGAGGCTGGAGTATAGTGGTACAATCATAGTTCACTGAAGCCTGTAGCTCCTGGGCTCAAGCCATCCTCCCATTTCAGCCTCCCTAGTAGCTGGGACTAAAGACTAATTCCAGCATACCAGGCTAATGTTTTTGTTGTTGTTGTTTGTTTGTTTGTTTTAATTTTTTGTCAAGACTGGGACACTCTGTGTCCCAGGCTGGTCTAGAACTCCTGTTTCAAGTGATCCTCCCACTTTGACCTCACAAAATGTTGGGATTAGAAGCGTGAGCCACTGAGCCAAACAAAATAAAAATTTTGAGGACATACCAATGATCAATCCATTGCTTCTAAAAGGGAGTAACTTAGTAGACAGTAATAAACATGTAACTTTATCATAAACAATATATCACGGTATCAATAATTTATTATACAAAACTTCTGTAAGTAGTATAAAGATACACTTGGCATGATTCTTGTCCTGTGGGAGCTTACAGTCTCGTGGAAAAGGCAAAAAAGGATAGATTCAACTTTTATATGTGTTGAATTAACTGCTATAGCAGAAATGCAGACTAAATGTTATCACAGTACAAAAGATGGAAAGATTGTGCTGTTTGAGAAAGTCAGGAAAGGCTTACTGGTAGTGATGCTATCTCTGCTTGACCCTGAAGATTGAATGGACACCCTTAGTTGAGAGAATAGCTTAAGCAATTGAAATTAAATCCAGTTTAAATAATAAAAAAACACTGCATATTAATTCCATTTTCAGAATGACTTGCTACTTTTGCTGGCATACATATTAATCAACATACTTATTAGTAGGCAATCACAGTTAGGTTGTGATCATTTGTGGGGGGAAAAGCATTTTATTATTAGTTGTGCTATTATTCTCTCTCCTTATGTGTTTGATGGAATTTTATCATTTTTCTTACTGAAATGAGTTATTATGTTAATAAATAAAATAATGTTGTACATGAATTATGTAATATGTATCTATATATATACATATAATACACACACATATATTTCCTAAGCAAACAGCACACAGAGCTGCCTTGGTATTAAACTGGGACTATGTGTCTTATGCTCTAAGATGATAAATCCCCAAATTTGAAATTCTAAAATTGTGCTATCCTGGTTTCAGAAGACAATATATTATTTAAAAACCCTACTGTTATTATTACTACTTGTTGCAGTAAAAACCACTTCACACAGTATCTACATACACTCAGAAAATTGTAAGTATACAACACTGTATTGGTTGTCTAATTATGATTCCCAAACTCATTGAGTTACATTCATTAAATATGTACCACTTTTCTCATGTCAATTATACCTCAATAAAGTGGTTTAAACAAAAATATCTTTTAAGTATCTTATAAAAGATATATACAGCTTATATATCTCATTTTATATATCTGCTACAGGTGAAAGTTTAGGGACAAATGGAGTTATCACTCTTGAAACACCAGTCCATGATATATGCTGTGGATTTTAGCTTTTCCCTTCTTACACAAAAATATTCATCTTTGTAAAACTATGTTTAGAAAATAAAATCCAACCTAAAAGAAGAAAATCTGAATTGAATGCCACTGACTCCGCTCAGAGTTGTCACAGTGTACAGTCCCTGTTGCTTATTGTGAAGATATATAATGTTTAATTCACCAAATATATATTTCACTAGATCTTAATATAGGTTAACATCTTTCCTTGTCAATATTATTCTCCACTGTGCTGATGTACCTTAATCCATTTGATTAACTGTATAATAGTTAAATTTTTACTTCTATTTTTTCTCTATTATAAACAACACTGTGATGAATGTTTTGCATAATTGAATCACACATCATTGCTTAATTCCATAAATTAGATTTCTGCAAGTGAAATTGCAGGCCAGGCCAGGTGCAGTGGTTCATGCCTGTAATCCCAGGAATTTGTGAGGCCAAGGTGGGAGGATCGCTTGAGCTCAGGAGTTCAAGACCAGCCTGAGCGACATGGTGAGATCCTGTCTCCAAAAAAAATTAGAAAGAAATTGTGGCATGAATAGTTAAGCCCATTTTAGAGACTTTAATATAGTTAAAAATTGTCCTCCAAAAAGACTGTGTTAAAGTACATTGTCAGCACAGCGTATGAGTGTCTATTTCTGAACCTTCTCTGGGTTATTGCACACTTCAGGTGGTGTCAGTCTGTTGAAATAGCCAGAAGCCACATCTTAAAACAAATCTGATGGATCAATAATTTGTTAAACCCAGTTAGATTCAGTTTCCTCTTGCAGAATCTGTCTGTGTTTTTAAACATCAAAGCATTTAGTCAGCTTATAAAATTAAGTAATCAAATCAGATTTATTATTGATTTACTTTACAGAAATATATGTGATTGACATGATGATAAAGAAATATTTGCAAAACTACAAGTTTAAAACTTGTATAAATTATAAACCATTACAAATAATTTGCCATTTTATTTAAAAATATCACTTATTTTCTAATAAAAAAGTGCTGCCCTTCTACTATAATCTTAATCCTGGTAGCCAAATTGCCAACTTGGTTGAAAACTGTGTAGTAGCTGTGATTCACTGTCCATAGCCACCTGCGATCAAAAACAAAGCATTTGATGATATTAATAATCCCTATTTTGAAACTTGCTTGACTTTCATAGCATCAGTTAAAGTAACTATGTCTGCAGAAATTAATTTTTAAAATGATAGAATTTTATTGAAAAAATGTCCATCTGCCTCCTATAAAATCAGAGATTAACCACTTACTAATTTAATCAGCCTTTAATTTACTCTTTAACAACATCTGGAAAAATATTTTAGTATCTCATATAGAAAGAATGACAGTATCTGCAGTATCTGAATCTTTGCAATGATTCTTTCAGGATTGGTTTAATATGATTCAGGGTGGTCAATTAAATAAGCTCTTCTATTGTTCTGGCTGAATAGTGATTTGATTTTCCAAGTCTACTAATCCATTATTTTAATTAGCATTAAATTCCTAAAAAAAAAAAAACTAAAAACTAAATAGGTTTTGAAGGATCTTAAAATCCCTGAAATAAATACCACAAATGCAATTATCAGAAGGAAAGACAATAATAACTCTCATTTGGGTAATAAAGTAGAACTGCTTTCACGGAAAATAATTAGAGCAATAAACACACACTTTAGACATACTTAGAAGTGTTTGAATGCCACATAGATTACTGCCACCTTTGGGAAGAAACTTGGAATGTAGTTGACAAGAAAGGCTTGATTATCTGATTTATTTATTCAGTCCATGCCACAGAGTTCATGCAGAAGCAATAATGTAGCATAATTTAGATAACTCAAAAAGACTCTCAAAGCCAAACAGACACATACACACACACACACACACACACACACACACACACACACACACAAATAACTAAATGCCTATCTGTGTTTTGAAAGATTGGGAGAAAGATTGAAGGGAAATTTTCATAATACATAGAAGGTTATTAAGTTATTCTGGTGTTAGAGGAAAATAAGGCACCAGAGCAAGTGGTGAAAGTTTATTTACATATTTAACTCTATGATACTGTAGCTGTTACTATAGATATTTAAATATGTGTAATCTGGGTTTTTCCTGGATAACATGGAACAGTATTCTGTATGAATATAAGTTTGAATATGAATATAAATAATATATTCATACAGAATATTGAGAATTTGGGGAAGGAAGCAAATATATTTTACAACAATGATACTTAAGTCAAAACACTATTCACTTTCTTAGGCGTTTTCCACATTTACTGTTTCCACTTTCTCATCATCTGTTACTTTTGATTGATATCTGTCCTCTATTTTAATTTTTTAAAATTGTAACCTGACTTGTTTGCTATTATTAATAATGCTATAATAAACATTATTTTTAAAACTCTATGCATATTTAAAATGTTTCTTTTATTTAAGATAGATTCTCAGAGTGGATGGGGTGACATAAATACATCAATGAAGGGATAGATTAAACAGGTGAGCTTATAGGAAGATCAAATCTGTCTCACTTTGAACATCTGTGAGGCGATATGCGATACAACATTGGGCAGGGGTAATGGTCAGCTGCCATGCAGTTGCATGGGGGCCTCAGCCTATCCTGCAGGGAGCTCAGAGTCGCTGTGTCCTGGAACTGAGGTAACGTAGTTGAGCCTTTGTCTCCCTGAATTCAGCTGTCACAGAGATGGAACATCACCTGGGGCAAGGTAGCTCCTTTCATCTTAGGGCAGCAGCCAATACCCTGGGAAACTGGGGACCGATCACCTCAGTCCTCAAGGGATAGCTAGGTGACACCTCAGCTTCTACCATAAAGAGCCTTTTCCCAGCTAGTAAAAGGCATTGATGTTCAATATTCAGATGCGATCTTTGCGTAGGATAAATTTTCCATGCAACATTCCTAAATGATAAATGCCTATATGTTCCTTCTTTCCAGTTATCTTCCCAGGTTGTGACCAGCTTCTCACGTCTGAGCTCTATATTATTGAGGATTCCAATGTGTGAAGCGTCTTTGTTTCTAAGTTCAAAGTTTCTCAATGTAAACAATGTTAAATAAATAAACCTTCAATTATTAGTGTTATAGCATTATGATGATCCATTTTAAGAATCACCTTTTACTCCTAAATTAGGTCTCCTAGACACCTCAAAAATACAAAAAAAATGAGATTTCTTGTACGTTTTCATGTGATTTGATGATATTTTATTTTTTTCTAAGCATCTAAGCCCCAGGGTTCTTTTTAAGCCATTGAGATAAATGCTTTTTTACAGCCTTGAGCTTCTGAAGTGCCAATAATTAAAATTAGAAAGTGTCTGAAAGTTTAACCCTCTCAAATATGCTTAGTGTTTAAAAAATAACACTTGTGAATACAGGACCATTTTCTAGATAAGTTTTTAAAAATGTGACCTAAGGCCAGGACTGGCAGCTCATGCCTGTAATCCCAGCACTTTGGGAGACCTAGGCTGGCAAATCACCTGAGGTCGGGAGTTGGAGACCAGCCCTGCAAATATGGAGAAACCCCCTCTCTACTGAAAATACAAATAGCTGGGTGTGGTGGTGCATGCCTGTTATCTCAGCTACTCAGGAGGCTGAGGCAGGGGAATTGCTTGAACCCGGGAGATGGAGATTGAGGTGACCAGAGATCTAGCCATTGCACTCCAGCCTGGGCAACAAAAGCAAAACTTCATCTCAAAACAAAACAACAATATATAACATAAAACTCAGTAATGCTGCAAAGGGAAAACAAAAAAGTATCAAGGAGTAGCTAAAAATAAACACTAACTCATATTGATATTCACTTATATTTAAATAATTATTTCACACACCTCTTCGAACATTTATTTAAAGAACTTCTAAAGTATGAGGTCATTAGTACATAATGTATTACTTTAAATATCAGCATTCTTTCTAAAGTCATGTCATATTATGGAACAGTAATTTGTATAACAGGAGAAAAATATCATATTACATTCATGACTTTGAACTGTACACATAAATATTAATGAAGAGTCCCTACATTTTCTTCCATTCAGAGAAAACCAATATTTACTTTAATGCTACTTACTTAAAAACAGGACATCATCATGCCGCCCTCATCATCCAAAACATTTATTAAGCACACACATGATGCTTTTCTTTGGGGGCTGTCTAATGCAGGGCTAAAATTATTTCACAATAATAGCATATGATGCCAGAAAAAAAAAAACAGTAAAACCACAGCCTACCCTGCAGATATTGTGTTTAGGTGCATGCATTTCTCATATATTTGTACTATCTACACTTCTGAGTCTGGACCAAGCCCTTCATCATCATTATTATACCCATAGAGAGTGATTATGATTTTACATATCTTAAATAATCCTTTGAAAAGCCTCAGCTAAGGAAATTACTATTCCCTTGAATAAACTGTCTAGAAGGGGAGTGGCTAGTAACTGATGAAATCATCCTGACTTTGATGTAATCTTTGACTTTATAGAAACCTCTGATCCACTGACTGTGTCAGTTTCTTACGATCTCTCAATTGCCTCCACGTATCACTCTTCTTACCTAGCACAGATTTCACAATCTATCATCATCTTCACTATTTTTTCAAATATTCCCAAATTCTTGCCTTTTACTCTCATTATTGTCGAGAGAGAAAAGACCAAACTAGGAAAATCCTTACTAGTGGTCTTTTTAATGTCACCAGATTGGTGAAAAATCACGTAACCAGCTCACTAGCTGATGCAGTCTCATTTCAAGATCAAATACCACCAATGAGCACTGAATACCATTTGCCCTATTTCTTAATTTCCCAAAAGCCTACCATTCCTAACGCCCTTCTTCTCTTTCCTTAAAGCATCTGCCCTTTCTCTACCCTCACTTTCAATTGACGATTAATTCTAACCTTATACTCCACTGAAAAAGCAGCAGACATCAAATGTGAATTTCCTCATCTTTTCTCACCACCAAATACAGAAATCTACTTACATCTCCAATATTTTTTCTCCTTCTCTTCACTACTAAATGGAGACAGCTTCCATGTTTATTGCACGGAACACCAGTCTCTTCTTTTCTCCAAGCCCCACCTCCCACCTTCTTCTGGTTCATTTTCAGTGTTCTTAAATGAACACAACCAAGTCATAATGAGCCATGATCATGAGCCAAACATCAAGGAAAGCGCCCTCACCTCATATCCCTAATACCCTTTCAAACTCTGCTTTATTCTTCAGCTCTGTCTAGACAAAATTTCTTAAACAAGTTGTCTTGATTCACCGAATCAATTTTCTCACATGATATTGACTCTGATATACTCCAATCTGGTTTCCACCTCTTACATGTTATTACACTATTTTTCCAAAACATCAATCACCTCTATCTTGGTAAATACAAAAGAAAGTTTTTCTTGTTTTTTGGTGTTTTTTTTTTTTGAGACAGTGTCTTGCTCTGTTACCCAGGCTGGAGTGCTGAAGTGGTGCGATCAGGCTCACTACAAACTCCACTTCTTGAGTTCAAGCGATTCTCATGCCTCAGTCTCCTAAATAGCTGGGAATACAGGCACCTGCCACCGTGCCTGGCTAATTTCGTATTTTCAGTAGAGACAGGGTTTCACCACGTGGGCCAGGTTGGTCTTGAACTCCTGACCTCAGGAGATTCCCCTGCCTCAGCCTCCCAAAGTGCTGGGATTACAGGCATGAGTCACTGTGCCCGGCTGAAAGTTTCTTGACTTCAATGTACTAAATATTTTGTTTAAAGTGACTTGTCAACTATTCACTTTTTCTTCAGAGTCCCCACTTTGTTTCTGTGACAACACGTTGTCCTGTCTTTTCCTTTGTTATTCCTGTGCATCTTCCCCTGTCTATTTCTCTACTGGCCTGTAAATGATTATATTCTTAAGGATATGGACCTGGGTTCTCTTCTGTTTTACTCTTGTACTCTCTTCCTGATTAGCTCATTTAATTTCATAGTTTTCAATGCTATTTCCTAGTAACAGTTCATATATTTATATTTCTACCTAGGATCTTTCTTCTGAGCTCCAGGTTAACATCTTAATGTATTGAACTTTTGTTTAACATTTCTAATTAGATATCTCGTAGATATCTCAAACCTAGCTTGTTCAGAATGAAACACTTGATTCAGAACACTGCCCTTCAGTCAACCCCCAGAGAGATCTTTTCCCATCTTAGAAAATGATGAATACAATCATCTGTCCAGTTGTTAAAGTCAGAAACCCAGTCATCACACTTTTCTATGGTGTGATGCCTATAGTCCCAGCCACCATTTTCGGTGGCTGAGATGGGAGGATCACTTGTGCCTATGAGGTTGAGGCTGCTGTGAGCCATGGTCATACCATTACATTCCAGCCTGGGTGACAAAGTAAGACCATACTACAAAAATAAATAAATAAATATAAAATTGTATTATATTATAAATTTCATTTTCTATCACTTTGTACTACATAATACATGATGTATTATATAAGTAAATTATAATAAATAAATATTTATTTTAATATGCTTAGGAAATATAGACCAGTTCTGAAACCTATGATTTTTCAGATAATATGCATGGGACATCACTAAATATTATCAGTCAATTTGAGGAAAATTATTAGATAGGTTATAATATAGGTGAGAAGTAGCCATGTGCAAGTTTTGAGAGTAGCTTATATATTTTTTAAATATGGGGACAGTGGTCCAAGAAAAGAAGAAAACTTGATGCTGTAGTAAATCTGCTTACCTAAGGAAAAAGTGGAAAATTAAAATGCTAGTGCAGTTATTAACCTGCTCTGGTAGATTGTGTTATTATGCACAAGTCCTCACTCTCCATCCCATGGGAAGAATTACATTTCCCACTCCATTTCTGTCAGGCTTGGCCATTTGACTTTGAAAAATGAATGTGAGCATAGGCCATGGGTTTAGAAGATGCTGCTGAGGCAAGAACATGCCTAGCAGGCTCTCTTTTATCCTTTATCACAGGAACCAGCCATGTTCAAGATGGAGGTCTATCTATGAGCCTAAGTTCCAAAGTGAAGTTAAAATGGGAGAGTGCTATAACTTGCGAAGGGTCTAAAATTTTCTTCTACTTACAAGCTAAGAAGGAAGCCTGCCACAGATTTGTGGATGTTGGTAAAAAAAATAAAGCAAAGATGTTGTATTAGAGACAAAGGAATGTATTGCTATGCATAAATAGATAATCTTTTAAAGATAGACTTCTGAACTTAATGCTTCATGGATAAGTACTGTTATTCACATATGTCAAACAGACATTTCCTAGAGTTGCAAAATCAATATGACATTCTAATTAAATAGTGCCTTAAAAAACTAAGCTCCATGGGCTAAATTTATCACAGTAATAACAATAGCTAGAGTATTATTATTTTCCCATATTCCCTGAGCTTCAGTTCTTACAGGGCAGCACAAAGAAGGCCAGGGATACCTGCATATGGAGTAGGGTGCTTTACAGGTAAGGAACCACTAGCTTAGAGAACCCAAATCTTTTTAATGGGCAGCACATCTGCCCAACATTTGCCCTGAAGAAAAACAGTGTCCTTGTACTGTTCTTCCCTTGAAAAGATGCAATTAGTGCGTGTTGCAAGACATGGAGAAATGCAAAAGACCCTTGAACAATAGTCACCCAACACAGTCAAACAATAGATATGTAGCATGAATGGGAATGAAACTCTCGTTATTGTATGCTTCTGAAATTTGGGGCTTATTTACTACCATAGCAGAATCTAGACTATTCTTAGTAGTAGACCTTCATCTATTGATTTTATAGGAATCTAGATGTAAAATTTCTTAAACATCTAGAACTATAGGGAAAAATTGCACATGTATATAGAGTATATACAAACACATTTTTCTTTAGCTAGAAAGTTTGTGACACATTTGTCAGATTTTAAAGAGTCTATGACCCAAAACAATTCTAAAATAAGCCAAAAATATATTTTACAGCTCCCATGTACAGATATTTTGACTTTCCATTTACGTCTACACGGAAAGAGAGCACTTTTTTATAACACAAAAGGACATATACATGTATGTGCCAGGAAGATGGAAAGTCCAGATGGAAAACTGATATTTTTCTTATTAATAAAAGTACTATTTTCCGATTATACTTCTTGATATGATATAAGAATATTCTCTTATACCCAAGAATCCCCCAAAAGCTTAGATGTTATGTTTGGAATATGAATGTTTCTTCAACCTCTTACTTAGTATTTGCTTGGGTTGTATTTTCCTCTTTCTAAAATATTTGAGATCACACACACTGCTTATAAAATACAATGATTGAAATAGAGAAATATCAGCTAGGCATTCTTTATATTCATGTCAGATAACCAATTTCTCTTAAAATTTTCTTGAATTACAGTCAGATTTCTCACTGAAAATGGCAATGAGTAGGATTTTTCTTTAAATCTGGAAGTATTTTAATCAGATTAAGAAGCCAAATAATAGCACTCATAAGATAAATATATCTTGTTGATAAATGCTTTTACTTACTGACCTTTGATTTAGAATTAGAGATATGTGCATGCGTGTGTGTGCACGCAAGAGGGAGAGAGAGAGAGAAGAAGAGAGAGATTAAGAGCATACATTTTAAACTATTAAGTCAAAAATAGAAAAGATACTTATTAATGTTTTAGTGCTCCAAGTTATAGTGGTAGCCAAATAATCTAAATTGGGGATTGAGTTAAGGGGGCCCACAATCAGGAGAGGGGCAGAGAACAGAGTGAATTTCAGAGTTAGAGGAACAAGTCAAGTCAAAGTTTATTAGGAAATACAGATACTGAAATTCCATACAGGCCTGTGTTAAGTGAGGACAAAGAGCTGGAAGGAAGTCTGACATCAGGGTAAGCAAGCAAGCTTCGGCTCCCACTGTCTTCAGGTAGACAATCTGGAGCTAGGGCAGTCAGTGCCTCTGTAAAGAGAGATCAGAGTAGTTTCCTAAAAAAATCCCTTGAATCTAGTTCTTAATCCCCCTGGTGGGTGGGTTTAGCTCTCATTTTGAAGCACTAAAACCAGTAAAATTAAGATACATCAAGAGTCCTTAATATGGAGTCTTAGAATTTGGAAAAAAATATTTACTTTTATAAACTTCTAACTGTAATAGAGCATTTTATTCAAAATAAATGTAAACAATAAAATTTCAAAGTATTAGTATTACCTGTACTGGTGCCTTTATTAGCTGGATAAATCACATATTTTTGTATCACATTATAATTGTTGCATCTATCTTGAAATATCTTTTATATTCATGACTACTTAATATGATGGCAATTAAACTCATAACCTCATATTAACTTAAAAATAAGCATAAATATTGTTTTATAAAATGTGATTAATCATAACTTTTTGTATGATGGATTTCCTTTGTAACTGCAATATTTCATTTTACTAATTTAACACTTATATTCTAAGAAGAGGCTCATGGCTTCACTAGACTATCAATGGGATGGATGATAACAAAAAAAACTAAAAGTTTTAGAACCTTTGATATCGATGTGCAAAGTTTCAGTCTATTCAAAAGTGTTTACAGTTTTAGAACAATGGGATTTTTTACTTTCTTAATGCATAAGAAAAAGCAGCTAAATACCCATTAATAGTTTAAAATTAACTACATTCTGGTAAATGTTGAAAATTCTGAATTTATTTTTGTCAAAGAAACATGTTATTTTTGTGTATGCACAAATATATCAGTAATGACAATTTCAAAATCAATGACAATGTGCACAGTGCTCATAACTACATCAATATCCTGTGTGGGAAGAACTGTGAATCAGGAATTCAATATTCAGCAGGTCCCCCACTATCTAAAACAAACTCATTCTCTAAGCCTTGGATTCTTCACCTGAGTCATCTGGGCTGCATTATCTCCAAGAAGTCTTCTGATTCTGTTATTTAGTAATTGTAATACACACTAGATAAGATATTTGTGATTTAATTAATGTCACAATTGGTTTAAAAATAGTTAAAAAGCTTTCAATTTGATGTAAAATGGTTTGATTCAAAAAGGAAAAATATATGTACACGTACATGATTTGACTAACATAAATGTGTAGCTGCAAAGACTGAAATTTTTTAACTATATACTCAACTTACATGCTGCTTTACTTGCTATATGGTGTCATTTCATAAAGATCAGCAGCTTTATCAAGGCTACCTTTCCTTTGCAAACATAGGCAATCTCTTTAAGACAGACCTCTTCAAAACTTAATGCTTCATGGAATCAGTACTGTTGTTCACATATGTCAAATAGACATGCCTTGGAGTCACAGGATTAATATGGCATTCTAATTGTATAATGCCTAAAAAATAATGCGCACGATGTTTCCATGGAAATAACGTAGTTGGAGACTCTGCTAAACGTTACCTATCACCTGAAATTTAAGAATTTCAGTGAATTTCAATGAAAAACTGCATCTCAGATCAGTAAGTCAGGTCTCTCTCACACCAGACTCACCATGTCGTTAAATCAAAGATTGCTCCTCAGAAATGTCATGATGCAGAATATTTGCAGACTGACCTAGATGAGCAATCAAAATCATCAGAGAAAGGATGTAAAAAGAATTTTAAGAAAACATTTGTAACATTTTCTTTCTAAAATTGACAAAAATCCATTTTATCCAAATGAAAGGCCTCAAAATCTGTTAGCAAAAAAAGATGGAGTGAAATGCAGCTAATGTATCTAAAATTGTAAAATTGTTTTTAAAAGTGCCTTTCTCATTACATCAAAATGCAATTTTCAAGATAGAGACATTGTAACATGACTCTGTGTGCTGTGCTGTGTGTACAATAAAAAAAGCAAAATTAATCCCTTCCCCTGATGACCTCTAGAAATGAAAATCCATTACATTAATACTATTGGTACTTAGGTCTTGATGTTTTTGTGCTGAATTTGAATGCCATGAAATGATTATATGTAGTGGTTGATGGGAACATAGGTGCAGATAATCACATAAATAATCTTCTTTACTTAGGTGCACAGTGACTTTTTAGATTGGGTAAAACTAGTTGCTGCCTAATAAAACTCTTTAATAACTTTCTACACTGCTGTTGAATGAATCTTAGTATCCCAGATATCTTTATTTTACTTTCCACAGGGACAGAAGTTGATGAGAAGCCCTCCAACTTCATGACCATTGGCCAGATGCCTATCCTCAAGATACAAGCATCTACTTGGCTCATTAACATCCTTAATAAGGTCAAGGATCGTATAGAGTGGCACTGCTCTGATAAGGAAGGTTACCTACAAAAGTATGAAGACAGGCTTTACAAAAATAATGTTTAAAAATCAGGGTATGTGTCTCACATATAAGAAAGAACTCTCCGTGGAACCAAAATACTAAACTACCCTTGTTGACCCACCTAAGTTATCCTTCCATTTTCCTTTAGCCATGATAACTTTCATTTCGACCTATGAAATGAAAGTTTCTTAAGACTGTTCACACAATATGTAGAAAACAGATAACTACCCATTTTAGTATATGTGCTGCTGAAGCATGGACACAGCGAGGGGAGCATCACACATGGAAGTCTATGGTGTGCAGGCAGCGGGGGAATAGGGGAGGGACAGTGTGGGGTGGGGAGTTGGGGAGGGATAACATGGGGACAAATACCAGGTATAGGTGATGGGTATGGAGGCAGCAAACCACACTGCCATGTATGTGCCTATGCAACAATCCTACATGTTCTTCACATGTACCCCAGAACCTAAAATGCAAAAAAATATATTTTATAAAAGAAAGAAAAATACTACCTTGTTTCCTTTACTTTTTTCATTGTTCCTTCTTTTTATCTCACTGCAAATTAGCTTGCATGCCTTCATTTACCAAGAATGCTTACTTTGAAAGTCATCAATTATTTCTTAATAGAATACATTGCCTTAGTAGGATTTATTAGTAGGATACATTGTTTTACTTGGCAGCTGCTTGCATGTAAACCTCTTGCTTTCTTAAAATTAAATAGTTATTTATTGAATGAATAAACGAATGAATGCTTATACTCTCCTGGTTTACCTTCTCTGTTTTTAAGTGTTTCTTCTCTGCCATCTGATGCATACACATAGTTTTAATTTCTGCCTTTCTAGATGATGCTTAATTATCTTACTGTTTTCTCTACAGTACTCTTTACCAAATTCTATATCTTTATGTTCAAATGCCTGTTAAAATCCCCTATATAATTTCATCATCAATAGATTAAATTCAGTATGTCTCCTGATAATCACATTTTCTATTTTTGTTTATATCATTTATATTCAATTATTCAAGCTCAACATCTCAGTTTTAGACAGAACTTCTCACTTTCCAATCAGACATGGAGTCTTGAAGTTTCTGCCTCTATACTTTCTCTTGTGTTTATTTTACTGGTAACACTATGGTTCACATCAACAGTACATTTTCTCTGAGCCTTCTAAGCATGTAATCACAGGCTTAGTTTTCCTCTGAAAACCTGATGCAAAACACTATGTATAGCATACTATAATTGTTCCATAAAAGCTTTATAGAACTAATTAATTTCCTATATAATTTCACCCCTTTCCAAACCACCGCTAATGAATTTTCTTCTTGAAAAGAAGCTCTGACAATGTCCTACTCCAACTAAAAGGAAAACTGAACATTGCAATAGTTCTGCATTACTTAATGAACAAATTCTCAAACTCTTTTGTCTAATATGCCACAATATTTTCTAACAATAACTTTGTTTTCCAAACTCTTATTCCATTTGTTTTGCTACTTACTCTGGAATTCTGCTATTAGCTTATTTAATACTTCAGTCCTCACTAAGACTGAAACTCTTACCTACGTCTTGCCAGTCTCCTTTCCAGAGATTAGAACTTTTGATTCTGTTTCTAAGGCAGTGAGTTAGAGTTTGTAGAATTCCTAAGAAAAAATGAACTGCTAGAAAGAACTCTCTGACAACAATAGGCATTCCTGTTACCTCACTCTGAAAATCCCTTTTTGTATGCATCATGACCAGAAGTTATCATGAGTTTGAACATCAAAGTGTACTTTTCTACCAAATTGAACTTCACTTTCGGTATGAAGAATGGGTTTCCCCAAGAAGGTGAATCTTATACCAGGTCTCACCTCTACTTTGTTTACCATAATTGATTAACCATGTCTGCAGATACTTTTTTCTGCTAAAATATTCTAGAATATGCTTCATTTTATTCTTATAACAAATATGGCAAACTTCCATGCATTAACTGGTAACTATTTCTTATAAACCCATGAGACTATAAACTTATTAAGGAAAAGGAGTATGTTTTGTATATTATTGAGTTATTTACTATAATTTGTACATTATTTCATATAAACAGCATACTCAAATATTTACCAAATGAGTTTTATACTCCATTCATTATCCCTTTTTACCCCATGACAGCACAATAGGGTTGAAAATGCCTTTTTGGCTCTTAAAGAGAAATTAGGGACAGCTATTCTGGTCATTACTGGTTTGTAATTGAAGGTATGTCCTAATAACCTGATATTAAAAAATGAAGATTCAGAGGTCTTGAAGGTCACAGAGAAGATTGAGAATTATTGATGAACTTTAACATTTGATCAATTTTAAGAATAAATTTGTCTTTTGTAGGACATTGCTCAACAATATGTTTTAAATTGGGGACACTTTTATGCATGCATAAAATATTTTGTGTAAGTACGATGAACAAATTCTCTATTTTTCTTACTTGAAAAACAAGAATCACAAAATTTTAGATGCAGAATAACATTTTGCAATAATAGGTCAAACTTTTCATTTTTGCCAAAGAGAAAACTAACACAGAGAAATAGCTTGACTCCCAAGACCAGAAAGAGCCCCAATTTCAACAGCTAACTAGGGATTCCTACTCAGGGGAACTAAGGGGGATTCCTAGTCAGAAGGGAAAGTACTTTGAGAGAAGTCCTTGAAATATACATTGTTAATTTCTCCCTGTTTGTCATTCTTCTGTTTTTCTTACTAGTTCACATGATCACTCATCTAAAGATTACATTTTGAAGGGTCCCTTAAAATAGGTATGGCCATGATATTAAATTGCTTGGGCTTTTTCTCTTCCTGCTTTTATACCTTCCCACCATCTGGGATCCAGATGGAGTTTAAGCTGAAAAGGTTAAGCAGAAGTTCCCAACCCCTGGGCTGTGAATTTGTGCCTGTCTGTGGCCTGTTAGGAACTAGGCCACACAGCAGGACGTGAGCAGAGAGCAAGGGAACATCACCACCTGAGCTCTGCCTCCGGTCAGATCAGCCCTGGCATGAGATTCTCCTAGAAGCACCAACCCTGTTGTGAACTGCACATGCGAGGGATCTACGTTGCACACTCCTTATGAGAATCTAACTAATGCCTGATGATTCGAGGTGGAACAGTTTTACCCTGACACCATTCCCATCCCACCTCCACCACCCTGTCCATGGAAAAATTATTCACAAAATCAGTCCCTGGTGCCAAAATGGTTGGGCACAGCTGGGTTAAAACAACAAGATAGAAGTGAACAGGGAACCACCATGAGCTTATGGAGGATAGTTGCCTACTTGCCCTGAATTGCCTTCTTATACATGGATGAATAATATTATGAATGTCTGAAACATTGTATTTTTGGATGTCTTTGTTATTATAGCTTAGTCTCTGCCCTAATACAGTCCTCAGGCCAGCTATCTGAATACATAGAACATAAAAGTTTAGTGGTAAATGAGACTGTAAAGAATTCCTGATCCAACCACTTAGCTGCTTGCTAATATATACACAATTAGACAATTTCTTTGAGTACTTGCAACCTACAATTCAAGAGAAATATCTTGCCAACTGTTTATCTTATCATTAACTTACCAAGCTTTTCTCCACTAAAACATCATGTTGAAAATATATGCCTATGAGAGCAGCAAACTAAAGTGTATGTCATTTAGAGAGAAATTTATGCCTAGCACTATGTACTGCTCCTCTGAAGCATATTTAACTTTTTTTCCAAAATTAACTTATAACTTTTGTTGGTAAAACTATTTAAACACTGGATCACAAATGGTTAATGAGTAAATAATTGCTACATAACAGGAACCATGCTTAGACAATATTCTTGTCCTCATGTTTGATTTATAAAAACCAAAGTTATTAAAAATAATTAGATTAGCAAGTCTAGTCAACATTACTAAGGCTAAGCACAGACAATACACAGACTTGTATCAGGGTGTTAAACAGGAGGACCTAATATAGTTTGGTGTTGAGAATGCTAAACTTTTTGTTTTGAACTTATTTTTGTATACAATCTGTTTTAGCGGTAAAATTATCTTAATTTTCTCTTATTTTTGGCCAATCAATATAATTTTGAGGGCATAAGGAGGAGTGTAAAGACAAGACATCATTTTTCATGGTCTGGTGAATATAATCCTAGTGACAGAGAAAAAACAAAAAACAGAAAAATTTCATACACCCTCTTTATTTGTAGAAGAGAATGGGATGGAATCATCGAACCACAACCAGAAGTGGAAGAAAAGAACACACAAAAGAAGTTTATGGCTGTCTATCCAGAGAATAATGCCTCTTTCCAATGGACCTTATCTAAGTTAAATAAGCATAACTATATAACTATGTAATGGTTTGAGTGTGTGATTGTCATAACTGAGTTTTGGGGTTATTGAAACAATGAAGAGAGAGTGTGTGTGTGTGTGTGTGTGTGTGTGTGTGTGTGAATGAATCTTATATAGGATGTATCCATTATAATATAGAAAACTAATTTTATAGATTAAAATTTGATTTTAATAATTTGAAATAACTTATAAGAATTAGTTTTATATTACTTAATGTTAGAATTCAGTGATGGCACTGAATCAGAATGTGACTAAAGACATATATTGCCTACATGTTGGTTTGAACTTTGGAGCTCTACTTATTGCTAAGGCAATAATAATAATAATAAAACAGAGAGGAAGAAAGAAGAAGTCATTAGTCCTTCATGATTATCCCTTTAAATTCATGATATCTGTACTGTAGGATAGCCTGTAAAAATGAGAGGACAGATGGCAAGACAAAACCAGCATAAGTTTGGATGATATCCACCAAGAGGAAAATGCTTTATAACTGGTAAATACTATAATGAAATATGTTAATTCACATTACAAGGATTTAGGAATCAAGGCCCATCTGTGTGAAAAAAATACCGCCAATAAAGATGTTTTCCCACTTGTGTTATCAAAGGATCAAATAGTAATTTCAACCACAATTCAGAGACAAGCCGCATGTTAAAAGATCTTTCACATCTCAAGAGCAGTAGCATATTATGTGTCATATTTTCAAAATAATAGAGAAGTTGTTTTCAAGCAATTATTCATTATTTTCTATTTTCTTTTTCACTGTGTTTTAAGTGATCTTATGTGTGTTGTTCTATCTATTAGTTCACCACAGTTTCAGAGGTATCATTGAAAGTCTCTAGAATGCCACTGTTACTTCATAGTTTCTGATTTACAAAAGGTGCAAATGGGATTGATATATTCTGTCCCCATATCAGATTCTGCCATTCTTTAATTCCCTTTAAAACATTTCTGGAAGCCTAGAAAATCTACAGTTATTTCTCGTTGGGCACTTTGCAACACAACTAAAAGTATATTTTAAAATACATCA
This sequence comes from Plecturocebus donacophilus, assembly GCA_004027715.1. Taxonomy (NCBI): domain Eukaryota; kingdom Metazoa; phylum Chordata; class Mammalia; order Primates; family Pitheciidae; genus Plecturocebus; species Plecturocebus donacophilus. The sequence goes on along the minus strand of PVKP010019079.1, from coordinate 18,524 downwards.
TTGCTCATGCAAGCATTGCTATTGATTACGCAAAACAAATCTGCCTGTTATGGTACACATATTGCAAAAAATGATATGCTATATTATGTGGACCATGTACTCTGTTGATGAAAAACATGTACCTGCTCACATCTCTTATTCCAAAGGCCCAATTTACTAAAAATTAGTGATCCATCAGATTAATGGGCATAAAGCAATCTGCACTGTTGGGGCCTTGAAATTTCTTGCATCAGTCACCAGATCATGATTTACTAATAGGGTTTCAGATCTTGCAAAATAGCACAATTCTAACCACATATTAATATTTAATCTGGCATTTTAAGTGCACCTAACAAAAGACCCTAGAGCTGCTGACAGGACCCTAAATTGTGAATTTCTTAAAAGGGAATTGAGCAGGTCCATAGTGAATTCAGTTAAAAAAAGAAAAATAAATGTGTTTCTACATTTCTTATGTGGACCTCACAAGCCAGGGCTTTCATTTTTCTTAAAAGTATTTATCATGCATTTTTAGGTGCTTTATTAGAGAATCATGAGACTGGATCCAGCAGCTGGCTGAAGAATGTACAATTTGATGACAGCAGATGCATTTTGGTTAATAAATTTTATATTAGACAATTTGTTCCTAAAATAATTCATTGGCACTTCCAAAATGTTGCTAAATGAGAGATGATACAGCCTATAAATCACTTGAATCACCTTATTTCTTGCTTTTAAGTAACTAAATCTGTTCTGTAGTAGTGAGTTGAAGCTTCTCAGTAGGCAAGTGAGTTTGCTTTACAATCTTAGGTTCACAGCTCTAGATTATCATCAATGCCAAATTCCAGAGATATCCAGATCGATTTCAAATCAGAGAGTGCAAAAGAAGGGAGGATGACCTTACCTGCTGATGTTATAAATTATATGCAATTATTACATTTAATGTGTATGATGAGTACACCAAATGGTTGCCTTACTTCCATTTGTGAAAAAAATCATAATTTATGAAAGATATTTCTGTAATAACAGAATGCCACCTGTAATAACAGAATGTTTATTAGTGCACAAACAAGGGTTATAAATGATGTTGCTTATCTATGGAACAAAACACAAAAGACAACTTATTAGCAAAAGATAAATTGCTCAGCACAATCTCAATGAGATGCTAGGTTTGTCATGAAAAAAGAAAAAAGCTTTTTATTTGCACAGACCAATGCCTTTCTAATCCATTTAAAATAATATACTTGCCACTAGGTGGCTATTTCTGATCAGATCATTTTACCATTTTAATTACATTTTTAATATCCTGGCTGCATAAACAAAGATAAATTACAAACCCTGCACAATCTGGCTGCTAGCTCAGGCATAGTCAGTAATAATATCAGCTTTTGTTTGTGCCTCCTCTAATTAGATTCTGAAAACTAGGCTTTGTCAATCAATAATTTTAATTTTAGAATCGCTTTTTGATCTTGCATTTCATGTTTGTTTGGGAAAATGATCAGTAGGACAAAGCTGATAATTTATGCAGAAACAATCTCTTAGCAGAGCTACATGCACATTCCTCCCCATCAACAGAAGCCTGCAGACTAAGCTTGACACAGGTCTAATTAGCATGCAGATATGTCGCCTCATTGGCAATTCAAATTGCTTTTTTATAATGTACCTCAAATTGTGCTACTCAAACATTGTATTTGATTTCCAAAGCCCCCTGGGCATCCCATAATGTCTCCCTTCATCCTGGGTATGAAGCATTTATTGAACAGTCTGCTGAGACTGGCTGTCTTTTCAAAAACACCCAAACATTGTATTCCTGGGACCAGCTTTTCTTCTCGTCAGAGAGCAACTTGTTCTTCTGCGGAATTCCTTGTGCCACATTTGTAGGTTTAGAAATGACATGCTACCTCATGAGTTGCTTCTCCCACGTGGTTGATCTATAGAGGGCTTCACTCCTGTGCCACTCATTTTTAAGATGGGGGAGAATGTCTGGTAAGCACACATTAATATGCTGCACATAGCCACATCTCTGAATGCCAGTCTTCCATTCTTCATTAAACGAAAATGGCTGGATTGCAGGAATTGTTTTTCCTTTCTTCCACATACATATGCACACACACTTATATTTGCTTTCTTGGGCACACCTACATGCACACAACCACATTCACAGGCATCTACCCACCTATGCAAGACACCCAAAGCATGTCATTGTCAGGATGGAGTTATGTGTGAAAGTTGTCTGCTGCACACATGACAAATAAGGGCATTCCAGCATACTCTGGGGCTTTTTAAAAATCCCTTTTTTTTTAGCCATGCAGCAACAAGTGGCAGAATCAATGGTGTATAGTTATTCAGCAATGTAATTCATTTCACTGGCTTTGGCTCCTAGCCAGATCCGCCATCTGTCTCTAGCTCTCCCTCTCCCCCTTCTCTCCCTCTCCCTCTCTTTCGCTTGAATTTGTCCTACATTTCGTAATGTTACGTGCCTGCCATCCTTATCCTATGCCAGAGGTACAACACCAGTCTCACCCCCATTCCGGCGTGGAGTTCTCTGAGTTCGGTGGCACTTGGGATATTCCACTTCAGTGCCATGGGAAGGAAATGGTAAGCAAAAAGCAAAAGGAATAATGCAAAAAATGTTTTTATTATGTTCTGGTATCCAATTGCTCCTGCTTCAGCCTTTTATCCAAAGCCTTGAGATGGATCTGCCTCATCCAGGAAGTTTTCCTGCTTCATTAGAGTATCTTCGTTTTCTTTATCAGACGCTGGCTGGCACTCCACGCCAGTGCACGGCTCCATGGAATGCCTGCTGTTGGACACTTGCAGAGCTCTGCCACCAAGCAACCTCCTGCATTGGAAATCAGGGGACTACTCCAGGATCTTATGCGTGCTTGCTGTTTGAAGCTGCAGAAAAGTGAATAATCAATTAAGTATTGATTTCTTGTAAGATTTGGTAAATTTCAAAGGCAAGACAAAGAGGATGGCTTAAGGAAACACTGCAGGGACTTGGCGTAAATTAGACAACTAACGGAAGCGCAGAATAAAATAACACCTCAACTGAAGATTTCCTTGGAAGAAATAGCACTAGCTATTGGAAGACAATGGTGGATTTAATCAAAACAGCAGGCATGCAAGAATTTTACCCGTGAACCAGAAAAAGGAGCTAATTATAACCACCTTTTTAATGGAGCTAATTTGACTGAATGGATGCAAATGTGCTTTATTTATGGATGAAGAAGCAAGCCTTACTGCATGATCTTGGGATCATCGGATCTGCTAAGCTTTGCAGCTCCTGTTACCTTCAGTACATTTTTTTATTTCCGGAGAAGGTATTTATATGTAAACAACAGCTAACCATGCAAAAGATTCATCGGAACAATATACTGTGGTATATGAGATATAATCATTATTTTGCAGCCTCTTCAGGATTTCCTCTAACTTGGAGATTTTGCAACCTTTGTGTGCAATGGGTTATGGTAAACAATAAATGAATGATGTTAAAGTGTTGTGATTTTTCAAGGTGTAGTTTATTAATTTTAGCTTTCTTAACATGTTGATTCTGAATTATTTGCAATAAATCCATATGAAAGAAAGGGAATTGTTGGGTGGGTTTTTTTTTTTTTTTTTTTTTTAATGCATTTGCAGTCTTCTTAGAGATCGGAATGTGTAGGTCCCACCAGCCCATGAGCTCTATAATTATAAAAGAATGGTAAAAAAAATTTGACAATTTAAAGAATTGGTTTTATAATGGGAACGTTGTGTTACAATCAGTAAAAGAAGAATTGTTATGTTTTCTCTCTGTGTAGAATGTTCTTGAGTGGTTAACTCCTCTGTTGCTGATGAGAAGTAAATACCATAACTGGCAATAAGCAGAGATTGTAATGACAGTGCTTTGTTCCTATGTATCCTCATATTTCAAGCTAAAGTGCATTTTAAGCATTTCCTTCTATTTCTATTATTGCCTTTCTATTTTTGTTCTTTTCATCATTTTTTGTGTCTTGCAATCTACGTTCCCTGAGCAACCATAGGAACCAAGTTACATTAAGCTTCAACACAAAGACCTTGTAAGAATAATGAATCCTCATTTGCATCGACATTTGTATTCAGATTTGCCAGGCTATAAACTTGGCAGATCAAGCGGAATATTAAGTAGAGGCTTCCATGGTAAATTGTGGCTCTTGAAATTGCTAACTACCCCTCCCCCTTTTTATTCTCTCTCTCTGTGTTGGCAGGTGAAGTCTCATGACTACTTGCTTCTTAAGAAGCGTATTGGCTCCTTCATCTTTCATTATATGATGTCAGTCTCAAGCAGAAGAGGGGGAAAGCCAGTAGTAGGTGTTCTAGTTGAAGGTACAAAATGACGTGTGACTGGAGCATTAATTCTAGAAGCCATATATCGTAAGAGGTGTCTTTAAGTAGTTGAAGCTGTAAGAAAATTAATTATCATGTGTGGGCTAAGGTTTGATCTTCCTGATATGTTCAAAATACATTAACCTCATGAAAGTTTACACTCATTTTGTAAAGCTTCTAAAGGTTGGAGGAGGACCAAGGTAGCTCTTTCCTCACAAAATAATTCAGTTACACCATTCTGAGTCATCCTCACTGATCTGCTCATGCCCATTCTTGAAATACTTTAAATGCCTTATTCTAATAAGCCTCTGTGGATTCACTGACTTAATCCTTAGTTTAGCTTGATTCTGAAATAGTAAAATAGGAATAGTTATACTTGCTGCAAGCAAACTTATAAATTCAGCAATATGACCTATAAGGTCATTTCTACAACACAGCCAACAATGGGGTGAAAAATGTAGACTTTAATTTCCATGCTTGGTCCACTCTGTGTGATGCCAAACGAGTGAGTAATTGGAAACATTTGTGCATGACTTAATTTTTCATGCATTATCCCAGTGTTTCAGATTTCTGTAAAAAGAGCCTAAATCTATGACCTATTAACAAACTCTCACTTCTTGCCATCCCTTTTTCTCTCAAGAACTTTTCACTAGTAGGGAACAATAAAACATATTCAAAGACTGACCTTCTAACAAACTTACAATGGACATTTAATAGTGGCTTTCCTTTCTATTCTTGTTTTTAAATGAAAATATAATAAATGACGAAACTGTAGACTGAATTTACCATAAAGACATTTTCTTGTGGTGTATTGCAAGAAACTGTGAACTTGTAGTAACTACTATAAGCAACTGATACGTAAGTCTTACTCTAGGTTGAGGTAAGGTTTAATTGTATATGGAAAAAATGGGAGAATGATCCATGAAAGATGCTAGGCTTTTTTTGGAAAACATACCAGCAAATATTTAGACAGAAGAGTCATATTTCATAAGCTTCCATAAACTTGTAAAACTATGTATAATAATCATTTCATAGTGTATACTGGTATGATATTAATAAATCACAATGTAGCACATTTTAAAGTATGGTTTTAGCTCTTTTTCTTAGTAACTGAGTTTTAAATTTGAGAAGCAAAATGTAAATTATGACTTTTTGGGAAACTATATGCTTGCATACCACAATCTAACTTCTAAGAAAAATAAACTATTAGATAATTTAGTATTAATTACCAATAAACTGAAAAACAAGAGTATTAGCACTAACTGGCAATATTGTACTTTTATATTTACCTTTTTATGTGAAAAAGATGGAAGCATGATAACTAACACAAATTCGCCTTGATCCAGTAATAATAGTAATTTCTGATTACTATCAGAGAGAGAAACAATATTTAAGTGGAATTCTTTTTCTAGGGTCCTAATGATGACATCTGCTGATGAAGTATAACCATCAACTTTATAACACAATGCAAGCAAAGATTAGAGACTGATATATCGGTTTGAAACAATGTTGTTTATACATGTCAAACAAATACATGAGTGCATCTTTTTTAACATATATTTGCCATTTCATATGAATCTGAAATTTAGGCTTCAAAATGATATTTTTTTCTAATAGGGGGTGTTGACCTCTTTGTTTAAAAAAAGTAAGAATACATTTGGTTATATTCAAAGAAAATATTTAGGTAGTAATTCAAATAAGACTTAGAAAGGAAAAGATTTATATTTATATGTTTCTTCAGCACTGCCCATCAATTTGAAACTGTCTTCTTTAATAAATGCTAATGATTTGGTTGATTACATTTCTGCATGTACTTACCATGCAGTTTTGGGAATCAACACACTGATGAATCTCTATCAAGAAAAGAAATTATAGCATTAGCTCATTTGCTTTCTAAACAGCAGGAGTGAAAATTCTATCCAAAATATTAATGATACTGTTTTAACATCCACACAGAAAAGCATGTACAATTTCTTATTCACCTTCTCATTGTCTTCTAGATATGGTTCATATTTATTGGCTATTATCGCTTCCTTCCATGTAGGAATACAACTGGGTACATATTTTAAACCAGAAAATAAAAACTAAAACTAAAACCAAACAAAAATGCCTACTTAAAGTTTCTCATCAAAGTTTGAGAAGGGAGCAAGCATACTTGTGCTCCTTGCATAGGAAAATAGCACGATGACATGAGCTCGGGGCAATTTCACTGTTATCTTTCTGTTTATATTAGAGGACTTTTTGCTAACTGGTCAAAATGCACATTATCATTACACTTTTTTGACCATAACTTATGTAGCCACTGTTATACTAACTAGTAAGGTTGTTAGCCAGAGGAGCAAGGCCCAGAAATCAGAGCCAGGCATTCCAGGATCAGTAAGTCCTTATCCTGTATAGATTAGAGCAGTGGAGCCCATATGTGATAAACTGAGAACTTGGGCCTTGCTGAAGTTAACATTAACATATCTTGTTGATTTTTTAAATAGGGTCGCTGAGGGCTTTGCCATGTTTATAAAGCACTCAGAATTGTGGGACTTAGGTCACAACATTTAGAACACACCTGTATTTAAAGTCAGTTCAATATTTTCACTTTTACGAAGAGGGAAATGATCAACAGCACTGTTCCTATTACATTTTCTCCATTTTCCTCTACCAAATAATGAAGGGGAAATTTCTAAACCTATAAAGATATACATGCATATATCTTTGAGTATATAAAATTATAAATATAAATATATATTTATTTAGGTATTTATATATAAACTATATAAATATATAAAATATTTATATGTAAAGAGGATATATATATACAAAATAGGATAATTTCTTCTCAATTATAGGAAGATACATAGATATCTATCTATATACATATAGATATTATATAATAGACTGACACATAGATATCTGTTTATGTCTAGCTATCTACATATAGATATTTCTATGATGTCAGTCTCAAGCAGAAGAGAGGAAAGCCAGTAGTAAGTGCTATAGTTGACGGTACAAAATGACATGTGACTGGAGCATTAATTCTAGAGGCCATATATAGATACTTATATCTATATGGGGATAGAGAATTGTAGATATAACTGCTTTTCTCTCAGATTTTAAATTGTATATACATCATTGCTACTTAGAGAACTATTAACAGTTCATAACTACAAATTCTTTCAGTTAAGAATAGAAAATGTGTTTGTGGTTACATGGTATATGTATTTGTGTACATATACATGACCAAAAATGCTTGATGGTAAAATTGGATGATTGATATATATAGACAACACGAAACGAAGAAATCAAAATAGAAGGTATAAAACATCCCAAAAGCACAGAATCAAAGAAAAATTACTCTTGCTTTTGGTATCACTTGACAGTCTCTAGACTTAAATAAAAACACATTTAATTTTAATATTTAAATACTCAATCTGATCCTTTTAATTATTTGTAGAAAAGGCCATATCAAGAATAAATAGAAAGCCTTACTAATATTTCAGTAATATTGAGATCATTTGGCAGATTTTGCTTTAATCATGAAAAAAACATGATATTCTATGAAAATTATAATGACATAAGAGAATTAAATTAATGTGTATTTAATTCTCTGCTTTAAGAGTTCCTTTTAAATATTAGTTACTTAAAAGTAAATTGGAGTGAGATTTTACACAAGTAACATCTATTTTGTGTTACCAAATGTTACTGTAAAATAATTTTAAAGAATCACTCAGAATCTTTTTTATAATAGTCTTGTTTCTAAATACACTGAAAATGGTTAAGTATAATGATCCTCATCTAGGTAGCTGTAAGAAAACAGTAAAAATTCTTATTTTTATTGCAATTCTTATCTTCATCAAACTGGACTACATTCTTTCCCAGACACCTCAAGCACAAATCAAACATCTCTCCCCATTTTCTCTCTGCAAGGACTCACCTACATCCATTCCAATATCTTGTTTTCAATAAAATATTCACAGATTGACTACTCTCTCACCTATTGGATTCTGACATTAGCAGGCAAGTCTCAATTTCAGGACCCAACTTGAAATGGACAGCCTCTCAGAAAACATTTTTTCTAACTTTCTCATCTTTATTCATCTTCCAAGATAGTGGGCTAGGTAAGACAGCTTTGATTTCAGTCATGGGAAGGGCCTCCTGTCCTACATTTTAAAACACCACCAACCAGCTTCAAAGTGTCCTCTGAAGGTGTCACTTAGTCTTCCCTTGTTCCTGTAGATGATCACAGTTTAGTGAGTCAGTTTCACATCTTCAGTCAGTGGCAGTGTTCTTCATTCCTTAGTTCTCTTTTGAAATGAATTTACCTTCTTGCTCCTTCACTAAACTATTTATCATTTTGAATATTTTATACTTTTCCCTAGTCTGTTCTTTTTATTGCTATTAATGCTGAAAAGTACACTTTACTTTAGAAATCTGACCTCTTTCATGAAACTTTACTGATGAAGTAGCTATTACATAAAACAGTTTCTTCCATTTTCAAACAGCAAAATGTACAGCAATCACGAGTTACGTGTACATGGTATAGATTCATTCATTGACATCTTCCCATATCATCATACAGGCTATGAAGTTTATATATACATATTATGTATATCATATAATGCATATTATGTAACAAATATTATATAATATACATAATATGTAATACATATCTTAATCAAACTGGACTACATTCTTTCCATGAAAATTACATAAATAATTTTCATTATTTATGTGTACATAAATGAACAGCCTCTCAGTTTCATATATATATGTGTGTAGATATATATATATTTTTTCATATATATATTGTTTCATATATATATACACACATATATGAAACAATATATATATATACATATATACACTATATATACATATATATACACTATATATATGCATATATATAGTGTATATATATATTGTTTCACATATATATGTGAAACTATATATATGTATACACACACACACACACACACACACACACATATATATATGAAACAATGCAACACAGATGCATGGAGCCTCTGTTTTGTGTCATGCACTTTTGTAGAAACTATTACTATAAAGGTGAGCTAGAGCGAGAAGGTAGGCAAACTGTTAAAGTAGCAAACAAGGTGAAAATCTTCTCAGAAAGATATACACAATCTTACAGTTAGACATTTTGTTCATTCTTATGCACATATGGGAAGTCTTTGGGAATTCAAGTTACAATTCAAAATGCTACCTAAATAAATCATAAACTGCCCATTCCAATTCCATTAAGTAACCTTGTGATGGTTCAACTATCCTTAGCAATGACAGCTTAGAACAGACCACTTTACACTATTAAAAATCACTGAGATTATAAAAGCTTTTGTTTTTGCAGGTTATAGTTAATCATATCTACCACATTATAAAATAAAACAAATTATATTTTAAAATCATTCCTCAATTAATTTAAAATAACAACTATGAACACATTAAATGTTAACATAAATAGTATGCTATACTAAAACAATTATCTTTTTCAAAATGAAAAATCAAGAAAAATGTCAATGTAGTACACTTTAGTGAATTTTTTTTAGCATAGCTTAATACAAGATGCCAAATTTTAATATCTGTTGTTACATTTAGTTTTGTATTATGTTATTTTGATTGAGATTATGAAGAAAATTCACATTTCCACAAATATATAATTGAAAAAAATAAGAAACATTTTAGTAGACTTTTCAGTTAATTGTAGATCTTCTTCTTTGATACATCAAATATCAGCAAGTAGTCATTTCTTAAAAGGTAGTTGCAACAGGGAATCAGAAACCATATCAATGAATATTTCATTCTTAGATTAAAATCTATTATCTATCCTGCATTTTTAATGGATCTTTGACCCATGCATAATTTTATAACATCATAAATGGGTCTTCTAAAAAATATTGGTTCACTGAATTATGCAAATTTTGACACATTTCATTATCTAGTGTCAAAAAATAATCACATTTATTAATATAACTACCACGATTTTATCAGAAATATCATTAAGTATTGGCAATCTATCATGCTTATAGTGGCAGTTATAAATTCTCCAAAATTCTAATTCTCCTTGAAAGTTAAAATCTTATAACTGACAACAAACACTGTGAGTTGTTTCACTTAGTGTAGATACTGAAGTAGATATTTGTATAAAGGGGCTATTTCAGCTCAAACTGAATCACACAACTGCTTTAAATCAAAGTAACCAGCATTGTTCGTACTTCAGTATGTAGCAGAAGTTCTTCATGGGCACTTCCCATTTCATAATATAAAGTATTAAAAACATACATAACAAAGAGAAAATATTTAATTAAAGTAATTGCTTCTTCAAAGAGCAACAACTATTATCATTAGTATTAGTAGTAGTAGAAGAAATGTATCTATCACCTTTGCCCAAAATGAAGAATACAATGATTTCTAGCAAAGTTTGGTGCTGTTGATTCATGCTAAAAAGTCAAGACTGCTAAGGCTCCAGCATTGCAAGCGAATTTCAACTGAACTTAAAGAAGTAAATAACAAAGATATTGATATAAAAATGGTTTTGACCTCCTTAAAAATATGTCATGGTTCCTCAGAGGTCTAGGCCTATACTTTGAGAATCACTAACCTAGAAAAAATAAAAACATCTATAAATATTTTATAATGATTTACTAATAATCTGATATTCAGTATCACAGAAAATTAAACAGAACTCATTGCCACCTATAACAACACCTAACATTTCTAAATTGTTTTGCAATGTATTATGTATATAATTATACATATACATAGAATGTTCCCATAGTGTACATACTTGTTTATATGTATACATGTATATTTTGTTTAAACCTTTCAAAAACCCAAGGCACTATTCCCATTTTTTAAAAAGAGAAAATTACAGCTACATTTAATGAAATTTTCAAGGTAACAAGACCTATACATGTCAGAATCCAGATTTATATCTAGATTTTTCTTAAGTTTAATGTCCTCATTTACCATAGCTGTTCAAAATAACTCTTTCACAGCCTCCTCTAATTTAAGGAATAGTGAACAATTCCTGTACCATCAGCTTGTTAGCAGGTCTCTATTTAAGCACTATGAGAACATTAAATATATGTGTATAAATCTTATTCAAAATCCTTTATGGCGTGGAAGTCCCACATTATATCTATTTCATCAGTGTTCAAAATTGCACTATGATCATGTGATATTCCTCATCATGCCTAGTTTTCTTAACTGCCATAATGATTGATAGCTGATTTAGTCATTATAATGGCTAAAATATCACTAACCAGTTCATGGTCCAGTTATTTCAACCTTCAAAAAGATCATTTCAAATGAGTGTTGTGATCTATTCAACTGCATACAGATCAGCTTTAACTGTGACAAAAGTTAAACTCACCTAAGAAAAGCTTACCTAAATCTTAGGGGGTACAGGAATACAGAGAACAGAGGTCTAAAAAATAATTTCTGAAACTTATGAAATGCTCTTGCATAAAATTTTTCAAGTCAGGGCAACAGAAGCCCTGAATACTAGCCCTGCTGCTAACTAGTTAACTATGTTAAAAAGCATTTACCATCACCATGCCTTGGTTTTCTTGTCCATATGATGAGAGAGAATTCCTATATGATCTGTTTCTCTTCTATTCATATTGTATAATCTGTACATAGGAAAAAAAAAAAGTACCTCTCTTTTAAGCATTTATTCACTAATTTTCTTAATTTAGGGTAAGCTCTTCATGCCAGTCTGACTTCACGTTCTATACTGAAATCTCTGAAATCCAGCTAATTACCCAAATTTACAAGTGAAAGTTTTATAGAAGCACTTTATCAGCCACTTAAACCTCCTCAAAGTATGGTTTAATAAAATATATTCGGGCACTGTTTTCTTTCACTCAATAAAAATGAAATTGTTTTAATAATTGTTTTGTAATATTTATGTTATTATAAATTTGATAAATGTAGATTGATTTCCTTATCTAAAAATGAAGTGTAATCCCTCCTGAAATATTAATAAGAAACCCATAAGAGCGACGTTAGGGTGGGGAGGGGTGGATAGGCAAGTTTCCTGTTTGTTTGCAATTATTGAAATTATAGAGGCAGAATCCTTCCAGAGACAGAAATATAATCACAATTATCTGGGCTGTAAATAAGTTATTTTTATTTCTGTAGCGGACAGCAAATTATAGATATTGGGAACCCTTTTCAGAGAGAATCTTCTTTTGTATATATTTGTTATTCACTTTATAACATTTCCCCCTTCTATCTAATATTGGAATCAAAGACTTCCTATTATGAATGAGAATGTATTTTAAAATCAGACTGTGCTCTGAAACCTGGGCTTTGCTGCTTGCAATCTACAGGAGTGTGATCCGGTGTTTTGCCCTTTCTAAATTTCAATGCAAGACAATAAACCAGTTCTCTCTAAGCTACTGAGAGACATGCAGACAGTATCTTCATGATCAGGTCACTGCTGTGCCTTCTACACAGCTTACTCCACCTCTGGATGGTGAGAAGTGACAACACAAGAAATGGGTTGGTACATCGTAGGCAATCAATGCACAGTGGTTTTCCCATGCTGTTCGTGCTATCCCTGAAGCTAAACTGCAAACCTATAAAAAATGGAAATGGCATCTTGATTTGTGGAATAATGTGGGGACATAGTTATTAAAATATTTACTGAAGACAACCAACAAAAGTTTTATAGCTATTATTTCAATTATGTACACAAAATAAACACTGGGGAGAGGCCATTGTATGATTCTTATGAGGTGACTGTTCAAATAAGGTATATCATAACACTAGAATGTGATGTAGCAATTAAAATAATAATATAGAGCTATAATGCAGTTATATGGCATAATTTCCAAGATGTGTTAAATAAAAAAGTAAGGTACAGAAGAATGTGTATAAGCTCCAATGTATGTAATGATATGTACAGTAAGTCTGGGCATGGTGGCTCACACCTGTAATCTCAGCACTTTGGGAGGCTGAGGCATGCTTATCACCTCATCAGGAGTTCAAGATTAACCTGGCCAATATGGCAAAATTTCTCTACTAAATATACAAAAATTATCTGGGTGCAGTGGCTCACGCCTGTAATCCCAGCACTTTGGGAGCCTGAGGTGGAAGGATCACTTGAGGTCAAGAGTTCAGGACCAGCCTGAACAACATAGTGAAATCGCATCTCTACTAAAAATACAAAAATGAGCTGGGCGTGGTGGCAGGCGCCTGTACTCCCAGCTACTCGGGAGGCTGAGGCAGGAGAATCACTTGAACCTGGGGGGCGGAGGTTGCAGTGAGCTGAGATGGTGCCGCTGCACTCCAGCCTGGGCGACAAAGTGAGACTCAGTGTCAAAAAACAAGCAAACAAAAACAAAAGCAAAGACAAACAGAAAACAATATATGTACAGCAGTCTCCTTATCTTCCAGGGGTACTTTCCAATCCAAGACACCCCAGTGGATGCCTGAAACTTCAGGTAACACTGACCCTGTATATCCTATGTTTTCTTCCTATGCCTATATGTCTATAGTAAAGTTTAATTTACAAAATAGGTATAGTAAAAGATTAACAACAATAGTAAAATAGAACAGTTATAAAATATACTGTAAAAAATAGTCATGTGAATATGTTCTTTCTCTCTTTCACTCAAAATGTTGTAATATTTTTGGACCTTGAACTGAAACCACAGAAAGCAAACCACGAATAAAGAGGAACTACTGTACATGCGTTTAGTGGAATATGTAAATAATGATACAAAGATCACAAACTATTAAAAACAGTTGTCTGTGGGAAAGAGTTTAATTTTCACCACATACATTTTGCATAGTTTGTTGCTTTTTAGAAATGAATCTACTAATTTTAAGATAGAGCATAGTAAATGTTTTGATGTAAAATAGAGAGGATTTATGTAACAAGGCAAATCCTTGATATACTCTCTACCCAAAAATGAGACAAAAGTTGACAAAAGATTTATCATGAGTTGCTTATATCCTGAAAAACCAAAGAAAAGCTATTTTTGAAAATTTCAACCCACAAATGCATTAATTTAAAACAGACAGATCTATAAATGCAGAACAGACAGAGTCAAAATATATTGTTAATAGGTCTGCCAGATAAAATATAGTATCTTTATTTTCTAACTCTGGCAATGCTAATTGCTGGAAGGTGAAAAGTGTTCTCAATTCTTAAGATCATAAGAGCCATTTTATACATAATAAATACATATATACATACATAGAATTATATGTATACAAATCTTAATGTTTGACATTGTATATAGATATTATATATAATTATAGGAATAATTATATATATAACCTAATTATATATAATGTCATACTATATATATATTTGCTATTATATATATGAATGGCATATATATATGTGTCATTTGCCATTATGTATATATATATAATGGCTATTTACTTGGCCATTATTTGCCATATTATATGTATATAAAATGGCTATATATATATAAAATGGCAATATATATATTCAATGTTGAACACATATATTGAATGCATTGAATACATATAATTGAATATATATTGAATACATATATAGATAATATATATTTATATATAAATGCAATACATATATTTAATATATATTGATCATATACATTGAATACATAATGACTACATATCTATATTCAAGTCAAACATTAAGATGTTTTCAGGTAGTCTGTTTTCTATTTTTGTTGAGGTAAAATATATGCTATTTTATTTGAGTTTTTAAATGATATTTTTGAAGTTAGACAAAAATAATAATAAATGGTTCTCCCAGGTTTCAGGTATTAAAAGTTCATCTGACACATAATCTGGCTTCAATCTATCTTCCAAATTTTTATTCTCATACTTTCTTATTATCCCACTATATTACCAACAAATTAATCCTTCCTATGGTTTAGCAAACATACCTTACCTGGTAAATACTCATTTTGCTCTGACTTTTATACCTTTCTACCCATGTTCAAGGGGCTCATGGATCCGAAATGTCAAGAGGCATCTTACTCTGGCTGCTTCAGTTGAAAGGTGCTGTTTCTTCTGTGATCTCGTTTGCAGAGTGCTATTTTTTTTAATGCATTCTATTACTGTAATGTGTGCACATGTCAGTGTCCATAATGGATAAATAGAAGCACCATGAAAGTAGGACACAATCATTTCATCCAAATCTTTAATTGCTACATGTGTTCCAGTAGCCTGGCCTAGTGTCTTCATAGAGGTTGTAACCAACAGAGTCCAACAGATGTGTGAGTGAATGGCAATTGATAGTTCAGTTCCTCTGAAGGTTAAATTCCAATCAAGTTTGAATCTTTAAAGAAATAGCTGCCTCAAATGAACATATAGTAATCCTTATTTATAGTTTAAAATAGTCATTATATTGATTTTCAATCATATTCTTTCCAGGGTAAAGTAGAAGTTAAATTTTGTGTGCATTACTTAATATTTCTACTTTATTTTAGAATCCTTTAGTAATTCTTGTGTTGCTATTACTAGCCCCCAAGTTCTTTGATTATTCTTTAGGCTGTGGAGTGCAGGAGGGGGCATTATATTCTGGTGAATCAGATCAGTACTGAATGATTTACCTCTTCATGTTCAACGACTTTTGAGTCTTCCCTGTATAATGTTTTACAACATATCATATTAATTATTCTTTAGACCTATACATAGTCATTTCCTATATTCAAACAACTTATTAAGTGATCCTTGCAAATTAATTTAGTCCTTTCTTTTAGCAAGAACATTTTGATTGCTATTTCTAACTACAAGGGGCTATTTCACTACGACATTGATGTTACTGGAAAACACTCATGGTGTGCAATGTGTCCTACCTTTCAGTCAATTACATTTAAAACAATGATGCTCAAATCCTAGTCTGGTGCTGCTGTTCCACAGACAATGAAATGATAGATGCATTGTTATTAGTTTCTTTAACAAAACTTTATTAAGTTTTTTTCTCACTTTTATATCTTAAAATATTTCTTTCATATACTTGGTAACAGATGTCAGTAATTATTTTTTGACTGACACTGAAACATTGGACACCTTATAACAGGCCCTTCCTTAATTTTCAGAAATATTCTTCCATGGAATACCAACTTGGGAAACTACTAAGTTAACAGTCCTTGGAAGTTGTAATAAGAATAGCTAACACTTGAAAGTTACTTATTACGTGCAAAGGATTGCTCAAATAACTTCAGATATATTAATTCAATTTAACAACTCTCTGAGAAACTTCCATTTGATATGGTTTGGCTCTGTGTCCCCACTCAAATCTCATGTTGATTGTAATCCCCAGTGTCAGGGGAGGGACTTGGTGAAAGGTAATTGGATCATGGGGGCGGACATCCCCCCTTGCTGTTCTCCTGATAGTGAGTGAGTAGTCACAAGATGTGGTTGTTTGAAAGTGTGTAGATTTCCCCCTTCACTCTCTGTTTTTCCTGCTAGCCATGTGAATATGTGCTTGCTTCCCCTTCAGCTTCAGCCATGATTACAAGTTTCCTGAGATGTCCCCAGAAGCAGAAGCCTGTAGAGCCCACAGAATCGTGAGCCCATTGAAACTCTTTTCTTTGTAAATTGGCCAATCTCAGGTATATCTTTATAGCAATGCAAGAACAGACTAATACACCATTATTATTCAAACATTCATAATAAGAAAACTGAAATACAGAGAAGTTAAAAAACACATCCACAGTCACACAACTGCTCCATGGGGGAGCTAGAATTAACACAGGAATGGTCTACCAGAGCTCGTGCTCCTAACTTCTGTGCTAACTGGCAACTCATGTTAGATATTAAGCCATTTTTACACCCAGATATTAAAATTGAGCTACTAAACTCCTTTAATTCTACTACATAAGCATTTAATAATGTTTTCCTATATTGTTTTTTCATATTTTGAAATCTTTGAGGTAGGATAGAATCTAAAGTCACAATAGATTTCAATCAGTGTCCCTAATGAACACATTTCCCTCACAGCATCATGTAGAATTCTCTCACTTATAGAACTGAATGTTGATTTTTAAGGTAATTCCTTCAGGAGTTCTCTCAATGTACAAGAAACAGAATTGCAACTAGTCTGTGGAAAATCAGAAGTTTATCCTAGGGCCCTAAAATTTAGAGCACATAAGCTTTTAAAATAACAATTTTAAAAGGTTACCATGTCATTAGCGGAAGTCATGAATTAAAATAGGAACATTAGTGTCACATCAAAGATAACTAAGCAGCTCCACCTCCAATGTAAGCACACAAAATATAAAGATATAATTAAGAAAAAAGTTAGGAAGGTAAAAAAAAAATCAGTGCTAGGAAGGAAAAATAAGAAACTCATAGCCAGAATGGCAAGTAACCAACCTTCTACCCTTCTATCCCTGAGGTCAAGGATATCCTATTAAATTTAGGCCCTAACACATAGTGATTGTTATTTTAATGGTCATGTAGGGATAAAAGAGAAGAAACAAAAATCTTGAGTCTGGGGTGGGCAGGGAGCATAAAGCTGGAACCCTTGTAGTCCAAATCCATTATCACTCTAGAAAACTTGAGTAGCTCTGAGAAGCAGGTGGGAACCTATCTCTGCCTGGGACTCTGTATGGAAGAAAAAAATAAAGCCAGCTGAAAATAAATTAAAATGCAAATATTATACCATACAAGAATATGGAGTCTGAATTTATATTGCTCAAAATACAGGTATCTCAAACTGAGAAATTAAGATAAAATTGACCTCAAAATATGAAATCTCTGGCCCTTTAGCATTAACCATCCAGGTCTTATTCCAAAGGATGTAGGGTGGCAAGCGTGAATGAATCAACTCTAACAGAGAACGAATTAATAACAAAAAGAATCACAAACTACACAATAAAATAGACATATAATAACTTGAGACAAATAATTTGAAAGACGATAGTATACAAATATTCATGAAAGAAATAAAAATGAAATAGAAACCTTAATAAAATAACAGTGCACTGTGGAAAAGAACATCTAGAAAAAACATTTACTGAAGTTTAAAATTCAATGAATGATTTATACACCATATTAAATACAGCTAAAAAGTTAATTTGTGGTGTTCTCTGTATTTCCTGGACTTGAATATTGGCCTGCCTTGCTAGGTTGAACACCACAAAGATATTCCTCAAGAAGAGCAACCCCAAGGCACATAATCGTCAGATTCACCAGGGTTGAAATGAAGGAGAAAATGCTAAGGGCAGCCAGAGAGAAGG